>JARHVA010003303.1:215000-277500 GCA_037957365.1 Torreya grandis
TGCAAATCTCCAGACCTTACTCACCATTGTAGATCTCCAAAAGAAGCCATGCACACTTGCTGACCAAGATCATACATACACGAAGAACCCTTCTGATTCTCCAAACTACCACCCACTCTTGGTACTATGGCATTAGGAGGAACACACCATTGCTCTCCTCTCTCTAAAGGAGCTTATTTTGATCTCTTACTCTCTAGCACTGGTTTACAATACAGCCCATGAGTCTATTATATAGATCTCATGCTTATAATAATTAGACTATCTTAATCACAATAATTAGACACACAACTCAAGACTATAATTAGCTTTTACATGCAAACTATCGATTCAAAAAACTAACTGTCCGTGCAATGAATAGTTTTGGAACTACCACAGGTGATCGACATCAGTCCCTATCTGCTTGGAGGTGACCGATGTTGGCTGACCTCCTGCCAATGCCGGTTGTCTTTAGTTCACACTTGCTGATGTTAGTTTCATTCTGCACTGCAATCTACCGATGCTGGTCTCCCTAAAACTCAACAACCTCCTCCATGTTTGTAATAGTTGAAGCTTTTAACTCCACAACCTAACAATCTCCCACTTGGAGATAAACAACTGCAACTATACCTGTACCTGTACACCATCTAATTCATTTCCTAACTTGTATCCCTCTTCAAGCTCCATCTTGAAGACCACCCACCACACACCCTGTGATGCTACACCTATCATCCAAGTAACCTGCAACATCTAAACCTATAACTCCATGTAGTGAAGACCTTGACCCTGCATAACATATTAACCTGCTGCTAGTCCCTCTCAGATACATGAGAATCCACCTTCCCTGAATTGGCTCTAAACTCTCTGACAACTCCCACTGCTTGGGAAAACTCAAGTCTACACCAGACCTCATGTGATTTCAAACACTATTCTAAGCTCTGCTTGAACTGTCCAGCCCTTGGTGTGCTTACCGATTATGTATCTTGCATCTTGAACCCTAGCCAACACCTTCTTCACATCAGCTCCCACTGGAGACAAAATCTCCATGTCTCTTATGCCAAAGAATTTTGTTGCTCCCAAATTCTTCCTGACATACCTCTGAACTAACCTTACCCTTAGCTCAATAAATCCCTATATATATAAACCTGCTCCAAGCATACCATCCACATACAGTAACAAGATAATGTCGTGACTCATCATCCACCTGATAAAAACAAACACAATAGTTACACTGACATTGACTAAAGCCTTGCTTTGTCATCCACCTATCAAACCCTGTACCACTGTCTTGTAGCTTCCTCAAGACCATATACCTTGGCCTTCCATCTCACGTATCCATCCACTCTCTTCTCTAACTTGGGAATCCATCCCTCATCTAGTGATATCTTCCAGCTAACAAATCCACCAATAAATACTTGTTTGGTTCTTCTCCAAGGACTCACACTCTTCACCCATGCCAAGCTCCCACTATTTTTGGATTCTACCTGCATTACCTCCTCACATCTTCCTAGTCCTCAACCATCAGTAAGCAACTAGTAAGAAGGTGAACAATGAATATGAGGTCCACTTACCCTTTCAGTCCTCAATATGAGCATTTGAGACCTTTTTAATAGCTTGTTGTCTGCCCACCATCCATTCTAGTGACTGATCTCAGCCATCTCCCAGTCTGCATCCGATCGATGTCAGTTCCCTACACTGACCCTGACTATCGACGTCATTTCCCTAGTCGATGCTAATGTCGATATCCCTTCTACCGATGTCAGTTCCTATCTGACCAATGTCAGTCTTCCTATTGCTGATGTTAGTTACTGTCTGACCGATGCCGGTACCTGTGTTCACCTGTGAGTGATGACTTTTTACCTGTGAGCTCTCTATGGATCAAAACCTTATTCAAATCAATACAACCCTGCTTAGAATAATTCAGTCCCCTCAGCTGATCTTTGTCTGTCATCTCCTCCATGAACACCAAGGCTTTCTAGTACTTAAGTTTATCAAAGATATCTGACCTCCGCTTAAAAACTTGCATTCCCCTCCTACATATGTGACCAAGCCTACAAATCCACATCTCTGCAACAGAAGGTGAATCAGTAATATAAGTAGATAGATAAAGGATACCTACTTTCTTACCACCATCTAATTCAAGTGCATCTGCTGTGAGAGTTAACATGCATCTCTCATCACCTAGCTTTCTTGAAGAAATTAGACTCATCTCTAAGACTGGAACCTGCATGACCTTCTTCAACACCTATGTGTTACTCGTCTACAATTTCAGCGTCACTTCCCCTTCGTCAATAATCTGACAAGGCTCACCAACCCCTAAATAAATCTCTCCAAAGTCTCCAAAGACATACCCATCAAAAGATGCTCTATTTCAAGCTACATGGAAAGAGGCAAAAGAATCTGTAAACCAAGATTCTACTTTATCTAGAACAACCTATGCAACATCACCTGCAACATCTACTTTTAAACGTTGATCTTCTACCGACCAACAATCTTCCTTTACCTGCTCTTTCTTTCCATCAATCAGACCATTTGTGCTATTTAGTTTCTCCATTCATAGCTTACTTTCTTTTGCCATTACTATACTCCCACTCAATCCGAAACCCATGAGAGTGACCTATAATCAACAAACACTAACCAGATCTGAAACCACCTGTTAGTAACCCAACCAAAAGCTTTGATACCACTTGTCAAGTTGGTACCAACTTGGTCAACCTGCTCAACCTACTTTGATACCAACTGTCAGGATATTTCTCTTCAATTAGAGCACAATATGATTACCTCTTGTATTAGCAACTAAACACAGAATTATACTAGAATGATAAGTAACTAGAAATATGAAACAACACAGGGTATGAGAGATAATACACAATTGTATTGATAATCACTCAGAATAAAATACAATAAAGAAGATGCCACTTCTTCTTCCACCTCAAAGGCTTCTTCCCTCTCTCTCTCACAGTCCCAACAATCAACTCAAATATAGAATTGATGTTCACCTCCACTAGTCAGTACATGCTACCAGTACACCAAGCACACAACCATACTCCAAGTAGATCTCCTACTCTCTGCTGCCACCTGTAAATCACCAGACCTTACTCACCATTGTAGATCTCCAAAAGAAGCCATGCACACTTGCTGACCAAGATCATACATACACGAAGAACCCTTCTGATTCTCCAAACTAGCACCCACACTTGGTACTGTGGCACTAGGAGGAACACACCATTGCTCTCCTCTCTCTGAAGGAGCTTATTTTGCTCTCTTACTCTCTAGCACTAGTTTACAATACAGCTCATGAGTCTATTATATAGATCTCATGCTTACAATAATTAGACTATCTTAATTACAATTATTAGACACACAACTCAAGACTATAATGAGCCTTTACATGCAAACTCTCAGTTCAACAAACTAACTATTCGTGCAACGAATAGTTTTAGAACTGCCACAGGTGATCAACATCGGTCCCTATCTGCCTGGAGGTGACCGATGATTGACCTCCTGTCGATGCCAGTTGTCTTCAACTCACACCTGTTGATGTCGATTTCATTCTGCACTACAATATGCCAATGCCAATCTCCCTGGAACTCATCAACCTCTTCCATGCTTGCAACAGTTGAAGCTTTTAGCTCCACAACCTAACAAAAACTAGATTTTAAATTTGTTGGGTGAAACCTGTGGTTACCTCACATTAAGACCTTTATAGAGTGGGAATAGATTAGAAAGTCTAGGAAGTGACTATAGAGAGATGGAAAATCCACATTCACCATGGGAATATGGGAGATAAAATTTCCTAATATGGCATGAACTATGAAGTATTGGAGAGAGTGGGCTGGTTTTATAAATTCTATATCTAAAATTTGATCTCTCCATTTAGAGTAATTTTTTCCATTTAGAAGAAAAAGGATAGATGAGGGAGAACATTGAATAGAAATATTTGGCTAAGGTATTAAATCCTTAGACAACTAGATTATAACATGTAGGAGGTATTAGAGTCAATAGGTGGGCTTCATGTTAACTTGTTTCATAGTTTATTTACTTTGAATGACCATGGTTTTGTTTCTTCATCTAATCTCTTGATTTTAAGATAAAAATAACACTTGGTCTATTATACCTATTTTATTATTTTGTCTATGGTTGTGCATTATATTCTATGTAGTTATTTTCCATTTCAAATCCATGGAGTGGTTGTGTACCTCATTGTTTGATGATAATGTTATCAATTTTATTGCTTGAATATCTCCTTAATTTTTGACACCATGAAATGGATATATATGAATAATACTTTCATAATAGCACATTTTGAAGTCCTCTCATGTGGGTCATGATGGTAGATTTATTAACCCTCCTATGAATGTCATGGTGGAATACTATTAAATACTTTCATGATATGCATGGTTGTAGATTTATTAGCCATCCTATTAAAGATTGGTTATGTATAGAAACACTCCCTATCATATATGGATCCTTTAATAATAAGATATTATGATTCACTTGCTTAAGGATGTGTTAAGATTAGCATATTGGATGTGCATTATGTCAATTATTATGTTCATTCATGATATATTTGAATGGATTAAGTTGATCCCATACATGTAGAACATATATAAATATATATTAGGTTTTTATTGAGAATAAAAATATAGATTATTTGAATAATATAAAAAATTATGTTATTTTTGTGAAAGTCTTGTGGAAGAAGTACGTAAGAAAAACATTTGGATAAGTTTAATTTTTTATGTCTTTCTTTCTAATAAGACCGACTAATAATAAAAAAGAATTTTAATAGAGATTAGATCTAATATTATAAATATAACAATGTATGTAAACATTTAGGTTTTATTGAGGTCATATTTGTAAAGGATTAATGGAAAATAAGAGGATTCTAAAGACGAACCCTAGATTTTATATTTTACTATTAGTAAATCTATAAACTATACCCTAATCTTGGATATTATGAAATGAGTCTTTATGATAAATAATATAAGTTTATTCTTCTAATGATCAATATTAGTCAAGTCATAAGATCAAGTTTTCCAAGTGAATTTTTTTTAGTTGACTAAACCAATTAAAATATTTGTTTAGTGTCATGAGGATGGTTTAAGCCTCAATGCCTTACTTAATGTTTAATAGATTTATGCAAAGATATAGTTGTTTGGGGTTTATTAATGGTATCAACCACTAACAATCATATTTTATATTTCCATATCTAATTTATTATTCATCAAGTCATTTTCTAAGTTTTATAATGGCTTCTACCTTTGTTAACTATAACATTATGACTAAATTTGAGTTTAAAATCTATTATTATTGAATGGTATTTTAGTAGGTGTTTTATTTAGTCAAATTTATGTATTTTTGAAAGTTTGGTTAGATGATTCCATGTGGCATAGTTTTGGTGGTTTAAAAATTTAGCTAGGTAATTTCTGTCTAATACTCTAAGGTTCTAAAAAACTACCAACTAGTAGATTTGTGGAACTAGGAACCCTGGGAGGATTGAACATTAGTCTAATATTTTAGTGCCTCTAATGTCCCTAGCCTAAGACACTACCACATGATAGCTTTTTAGAGCTCAAATTTTTTGAAGTGTTAATCTATTGGGGTTAATTCCCCAATACCTATAGGTCTCAAGGGCTTGATAGGCTACCACATGATAGCTTCTTAGAGCTCAAACCCTTAAAAAGGTTAATATACTAAGACTAATTCCCCAATGATTATAAGTCCTTGAGAGCCTAAGAGAATCCCACATGGAATCATCCTAGAGCTTAAAATATTGGAAGGATTAGTGACTAGAATTAGACTTGGGGCTTGGTATTCATAACAAGTGGTACAACTATGTCCCTTAGTGTGGTTAACTAGAGTAGTCTTGAAATGGTCATGTGGTAACTAATTATGTTAGTAGTGGCTAATGTTAATATTTTATGGTCATATTAATGTCATAGCATAGTAACTCTGACATGGACCAGTGAATGTATTCTTTAGCATTTGTTTTAATGATTATAACTTTTGACCTCTTTATTAGTGGCAGATGAATGTTAATTGATCTATGACAACTGATAGGGATCATACATTTGTATATATGTTGAATGGGATATCATTTATCTACTCATGTTTATTCACTAGTTGTGTTATTTTGGTTGTGTTATGTCTTATTTTTAGTCAAAAAATTAGGTATGATAATAATTCCTAAATTTTTCCTAGTGTTGTAAGTCATGTCACAAAACAAAATTGGTATAGGTAACCCTACTAAAAATATACAACTCCACAAATATTATTAAAAATTTTCCTCATGTTGCCAATTGCACTCTGCAATGACATTGATATGGGAAACATGACTCAAAAAATGCAACAAACTAAACATTTCCCAAATTTATGTCAACATTATGAATTGCATCATGCAATGACATTGGTATGGGAAACCACACTCAACATATGCACTAGCACAACTATTTATTTAATTTGTTCCACTATTGTGAAATGTGCCTTGCATGACATTGGTATGGGATACCCAACTAAAAATATGTAAGACCTTGAATAGTTAAAAAATTTATCCCAATGTTGCAAATTGTGCCATGTACTGACAAGAGTATGGGAAACCTTACTCAAAATATGAAACACCACAAATATTTTTAAAATTTGTCCCAATATTACAAATTTCAACATGCACCAACATTGGTATGGGAAACCCCATTTAACATATGTAACACCCCAAATACCTTTAATTTTTTTTGTAGTGTTGTGAATTGTATTTTACAATGACATTAATATGACAAACCCAACTCAAAATATGTAACAACCATATATATTCTAGAAAATTTTCCTAGTGTTGTGAATTACAATGTGTAATGACATTAGTATGGGAAATCCAACTCAAAATATGCAACATGCCAAATATTATGAAAATTTGTCCTAGTGTTACAAATTATGCCACATAATGACATTATTATGGGAAACATGACTCAAAATATTCAACACCCTAAATATTTATAAAATCTATCCATAAGATTTGAATTGTACTATGAAAAGACATTGGTATAGAAAACTAGAATCATAATATGAAATACCCCAAATATTTCTAAAATTTGTCCAAGTATTGAAAATTACATTACACATCGACATTGGTATGAGAAAACATGTATAAAATGTGAAACACCCAAAATATTTTCCAAAATTATCCTAGTGTTGCAAATTATTCTACATAATTACATTGGTACATGTAATGCTACTTAAAATATGCAACAATAAAAATATATTTGAAATTTATCCTAGTGTTGTGAATTACATCACATAATGACATTGGTATAGGAAACTAGACTCAAAAGATGCAATACACCAAAAATTTCCAAAATTTGTCCCAGTTTTGTGAATTACATTGCATAACAAAAATGGTATGGTAAAACTGGCTCAAAATGTATAACACCCCAACTATTTGTGAAATTTGTCTCATTATTTTGAATTGCATCTCTCAACAATATTGATATGAGAAACCTAATTCAAAATCTTCAACACCTAAAATATTTTATAAATTTATCCTTGTGTTTCAAATTATGCCACACAATGATATTGGTACCATAAACTTGACTAAAAATATGCAACAACCCAAATATTTCAAAAATTTGTCTTAGTGTTATGAATTGTTACATGTATTGACATTGGGATGAGAAAGCCCACTCAAAATATGCAACACCCTAATTTTTTCAAAAATTTTCCCATTGTTGTAAATTATTCCATGCAATGATAATGGTATGGCAAACCCAAATCAAAATATGCAAAATCCAAAATATTTTGAAAAATTGCCCCAGTATTTTGAATTATGATGCATAATGGTACACCTAACTCAAAATATGCAACACTCCAAATATCTCAAAAATTTGTCCCAATGTTTTTAATTGCATTACAAAATGACATTGATATGGGAAGCCTAACTCAAAATATTTAACACCTTAAATATTTCTAAAATTGTTCATAATATTATAGATTGTACCATGCAATGACATTAATACAAGAAACCCAACTCAAAATATGTAACACCCCAAATAATTTTAAATTTTATCCCAGTGTTGGGAATTATGTTACAAGTATGCATTGGTACAAGAAACTAGACTCAAAATATGCAACACCCTAAATAATTCTAAAATTTGTCCTATTGTTGGGAGTTATGTCATGTAATGACATTTATATAGAGAAATTGAATCAAAATATACAACACCCAAAATATTTATGAAAATTTATATGGTGTTATAAATTACTCCACATAATGACATTGGAATTAGAAACATAATTCAAAATATGGAACACCCAAAATATTTCTAAAATTTGTCTTAGTATTGGTAATTAAACCACACAACGACATTGAAAAGAAAAAGAAAAATAAAAGTATTCAACACCCAAAATATTTATAAAATTTATCATAGTGTTATGAGTTAAAACATGCACCAACATTGGTATGAGAAAACAAACTTAAAATATGAAACTCCCAAAATATTTTATATTTTTTTCATAGTGTTATGAAGTTTGCTACACAAGGACATTGGTATGGGAAACCTGACTCAAAATATTCAACATCATAGATTTTTTTTTTTAAAATTACATTGTTGAAATTTTTTTCACAAAAAAAATTGGTATGGGAAACCTGACTCAAAATGTACAACACCCAAAATATTTCTAAATTTTTTTCCCATGTTATAAATTGTGTTAAATAATAACATCATTATTAGGGAAACTTGACTCAGAATATGAACCCCAAATATCTCATAATTTTTTCCTAGTTATGTGAATTTTACTACATAATGACATTGGTACAATAAACTTGAGTGACTATATGTGGCATCCCAGATATTTAAAAAATTTGTCCTAGTATTGTGAATTACATCATGAAATGACATTATTATGGGAAATCAGTCTCAAATTATGAAATACCTATTTTGTTTTGAAATATGTCCCAATGTTGTGAATTATAACCTAAATTAATATTGGTATGGGAAACTAAGCTCAAAATATACAACACCTAAACAATTTAAAAATTCATCCTAGTGTTGCAAATTATGTCATGCAACGACACTGGTATAGGAAAGCTGACTCAAAATATGCAACATCACAATTATTACAAAAATTTATCCATGTTGTGAATTTCACCATAAAATGACATTGGTATGGTAAACCCCACTAAAAATATGAAACACACAAAATATTTCTAAAATTTTCTCGGTTTTACAAATCATGCCATGCATTCACATTGATGTCAGAAACTTGACTCAAAATATGAAACAAACCAAAGGTTTCCAAATTTTTCTAGTGTTGAAAATTTCATCACACAAAAACATTCGTATGGGAAACTTGACTCAAAATATTCAACATCCCATTTTTAAAAAAAAATTCACAGTGTTACGAATTGTGACGTGTAAGGACATTGGTATGGGAAACTTGACTCATAATATGAAACACCCTAAATATTTCAAAATTTTATAATATTGTTGTGAATTGATCCACATAATGACATTGATATGGGAAACCTAGTTAAAATATGAAAGACCCAAAATATTTCCTAAATTTATCCCACTATTGTGATTATGTTGCACACTAATATTGGTATGGGAAACCTGACTCAAAATATGCAACACCCAAATTATTTCAAAAATATCTCTCTATGTTATGAATTGCATCATGCATAAAAATTATAATGCAAACTAGAATCAAAATTTGAAATAACCTAAATATCTCTCAAATTTGTCCTAGTGTTATGAATTGCATCATGCATGACATTAGTATGGGAAACTTGGCTAAAAAAGCAATAGCACAAATATTTATTAAATTTTTCCATGTGAATTAAAACCCACGCTAATGTTGGTTTGGAAAAACTAATTAAAATTATCCAACACCCCAAATATTTATGAAAATTTTCCCAATGTTATAAATTTCATTGCACAATGACATTGGCATGGGAAACCTGACTCAAGATATACAACACCCCAAATATTTCATAACTTTTTCCTAGTGGTATAAATTATGATACATAATGATAGCGATACATAATGACAACGAGATGGGAAAACAAAATAGAAATATTAAATACCTCAAATGTTTCAAAAATTTATCTTAGTGTTGTGAATTACATTGCATAATGACATTGGTATGGGAAACCCAATTCAAAATATGCAACACCCCAAATATTTCCAAAATTTTTACTAGTGTTGGAAATTATGTTACATAATGACATTGGTATTAGAAACTTGACTCAAAATATGAAACACCATAAATGTTTTAAAAATTTGTTCAATTTTTTTATGAATTATGCCTTGTAAATACATTGGTTATGAAAACTTAACTCAAAGTATCCAACACCTAAAATATTTTTGAAATTACTTCCAGCATTGCAATTTTTACCACACATCAACATTGGATGTGAAACCTATATCAAAAGATGAAATGCACCAAAAATTCCCTGTATTTTTCCTAATTTTATTAATTTTACCATGAAATGACATTGATATAGGAAACCCTACTAAAAATATGTAATACCCAAAATATTTATGAAATTTGTCCCAATGTTGTAAATATCATGACATAATGACATTCATATGGGAAATTCGACTCAAAATATGCAACACTCAAAATATTTATAATTTTTTTTACCATAGTTGATAATTTCATAGTGCATTGATGTTGGTATGAGAAACATAACTTAAAATAGGTAACAACCCAACCATTTCTAAAAGTTGTCCTAGTGTTCTAAATTATGCCACACAATGAAATTAGTATGGGAATTTGACTCAAAATATGCAACACCTCAAATATTTCCTAAATTAATCCATGTTTTGAATTTCACCATGAAATGACATTGGTATGGGAAACTATCTCAAAATATGCAACATGCTAAATATTTATAAAAAAATTCCTAGTTTTGTGAATCATGCCATACATCAACATTGGTGTGGGAAACCTGAATCAATTTGAAACACCCCAAATATTTACAAATGTTTTCTAGTTTTAAAAAATTCATCAAATCAAACATTGGTATGATAAACCTAACTAAAAATATGCAACATCTAAAAAAAATTAATTTTTTTTGTAGTGTCACAAATTTTGATGTGCAAAGACATTGGTATGGGAAAATTGACTCAAAATATGTAACGCCCAAAATAATTTAGAAATTTATCCATATTTTAATAATTTATCCACATAATGACATTGGTATGGGAAACCCAAAAATATATGAAACACCCCAAATATTTCCTAAATTTTTCCCACTATTGTGAATTAAGTTGCACATCAATATTTGTATGGGAAACTTGACTCACAATATGCAACACCCAAAATATTTCAAAAACCTATCCTTGTGTTATAAATTTCATCATTTAACAAAATTGGTATGGGAAACCATACTCAAAAATATGAAACACCCCAAATATTTCATAAATTTGTCCTAGTGTTGTGAATGGCATCATGAAAGGACATTGGTATGGGAAACCTAAATAAAAAAATAACACCCTAAATATTTCCTAAATTTTTACAAATGTTGTGAATTGAAACCTTCAATGATGTTGGTATGGGAAACCCCATTGAAATTATGCAACAACCCATATATTTATTAAATTATTTATAGTGTAATGAATCACACTATACAACAACATTAGTATGGGAAACATGACTCAAGATATGTAACACCCCAAATATTTCATACCTTTTTCCCAGTGTTACAAATTGTGCTACAAAATGACATTGGTATAGAAAACCTAACTCAAAATATGAAACACCCCAAATATTTCCAAATTTTTTCCTAGTGTTGTTAATTAATCCATGAAATGACATTGGTATGGGAAACCCAACTCAAAATATGCAACACCCAAAATATTTCCAAAATTTTTACTAGTGTTACAAATTGTGTTACACAATGACATTGGTACTAAAAACCTTATTCAAAACATGAAACACCCAAATATTTTTGAAATTTGGCATAATGTTGTGAATTAGACCATTTAAAAACATTGGTATGGTAGACTTGACTAAAAATATGCAACATCCAAAATATTTTTAAAATTTCTTCCAGTGTTTCATTTTTCACTACATATTGACATTTGTATGGGAAACCTGTCTAAAAATATGAAACACACCAAACATTTCCTAAAATTTTCCTAGTTTTAGGACTTTAACCATACAATTACATTGATATAAGAAACCCTAATAAAAATATGAAACACCCCAAATATTTTTAAAATTTGTCCCAATGTTTCAAGTATCACTGCATAATGACATTCATATGGAAAACAAAATATGAAACACTCCAAATATTTCTAAAATTTGTCTCAGTGTTGTGAATTTAATATTTCAATGATATTGGTATGAGAAACCCAACTTAAAATAGACAACACTACAAAGATTTTTGAAATTTGTCCTAGTGTTTTGAATTGTGCTACATAATGACATTAGTATGGGAACCTAACTCAAAATATGCAACAACCCAAATATTCATTAATTTTATCCAAGTGTTGAAATTTTTTCCATTTAACAACATTTTTATGAAAATCCTAAATCAAAATATTCAAAACTCTATTATTTATAATTTTCTCCCATTGTTGTTAACTACATTGTGCATCAACATTGCTATAGGAAACCTGACTCAAAATATGAAATACTCCAAATATTTCTAAAATTCATCCCAATTTTTTGAATTACACCATGTAATGACATTAGTATGGTAAATGTGACTCAAAATATGATTATCCTCTAATATTTACTAATTTTTTCCTAATTTTGTGACTTGTGATATGAAACAACATTGGTATAAGAAACTTGACTTAAAATATACAAAACCCAAAATATTTAAGAAATTTGTCTTAGTGTTGTGAATTGCACCATGCAAAGACATTGGTATAGAAAATTAGACTCAAAAAATGCAACATCCCAAATAATTTTAAATTTTTTCCCAGTGATGCAAATTGTTTAATGTAATGAAATTTATATGGGAAACCTAACTAAAATTAAGAAACATCCTAAATATTTAATAAATATGTTCCTATTTTATAAATTTTAATGCCCACCAACATTGGTACATGAAACACAACTAAAAAAATCCAACATTCATTTTTTTTCTAAATTTTTTACAAGGGTTACAAATTTCACTACATAATGACATTAGTATTGGAATGTTAAATCAAAATATTTAATAGCCCAAATATTTCCTAACTTTGTCTTAGTGTTGTAGATTGCACTACACAATGACATTGGTATGGGAAACCTAAATCCAAATATGTAACACCCCAAATTTTTCCCTAACCTTTTCCTAGTGTTGTGAATTATGCCATGAAATGAAATTGATATGGGAAATCATATTAAATTTTTTTAACACCCCATATATTTCTAAATTTTTTTGTGACATTGATATGGGATTCTTGAGTAAAAATATGTAACACCACAAATATTTCCTAAAATTTTGAAATTCATGACACAACAACATTCATACAAGATACCCTACTACTATAGATGATATTTTTTAACACCCCATATATTTCTAAATTTTTTTGTGACATTGATATGGGATTCTTGAGTAAAAATATCTAACACCACAAATATTTCCTAAATTTTTCCTAAAATTTTGAAATTCATGACACAACAACATTCATACAAGATACCCTACTACTATAGATGATATTTTGTGATTATGTATCACCTTAGTCTTAACACATGGAAAATGTTTAACTTGGTTTTTCTTCTTAGTCCTACACTCACCTTGATTATACAAGCCTTAAATGTAATTTATCTTGTGCTCCTTGGCCAATATCTTACTCTGAATAGCATTATATTGATGACACATTTATCCTATCTTTCATAAAATTATTAAAATGTACTTATCTTACACCTCTATAAATTTTGAACCTATGCATATTCTACTACTCCTTAGACACAGTGTCCAAGATAGATAATAGTATCAATATTATTGTCGTGACTTGATGCAAGTGTATAGTGACCTAAAGTCATACAATTTATAGTTGAATTATATTTTAAAGGATGAACTAAGTGATTTAATGCAAGTTATCTCCTTATAGGATTGGTATAAATATAATATCAGCACTCATTCATTCCTAACCTAGCAATCAGTCCAAATAGATCAAGGAACTTATGAAAAGTAATCTATCAAGCATTCAATTGAGAAAAACTTCCCTATTTCATCACCAGTCATAAGTAAAAAACACCTATAGGTTTAATTTACTAAATGAGTAGTCATAAGGTCATACTTTCCAAGTTATGATCTAGGTCACTATTGTAATTTATTTATAGATATTTCATGATTCACATGCAAGCCAATAATAACTACATGATTATTATGCCCTCTTATAGTGTATTGTATAGTAGTTAATGTCCTTTGATATTGGGGCCATTGTATGTCAACTTGACATTGTATGGACACTAAACCATTTCCCCCAAGGTCACATTGAAAATGGAAATCTAGGGTTTTGCCATTTCACAAGTAGTGATAGTCCATGACCCAAATATGAATGCCCCATAGTGAAAACAAAGCCAACACCATAAGCATCCAGGTGATCACATCTTATTTTATCAAATATTCCATACAATACATTACCATTAGACTTAAACAGTAGCATTGACACAACCATCCAAGGCTAATGCAATTGTCTAGAGAACCAGAGACACCAAATCTATAATATGATAATTATTTTGAGACTCTATTCCTTCTTGATTTCTTCTTAATCTATATCTAGATATACATTAGCATCAGAGCCAATTGATTAATTCATTTTATGTGTCATTTCCATACATATCTTATTGGTATTTTCTATACTTAGAATATCTTAACATTATAAATTTAGTGTATGCTTATATGAGTTTAGAATTTAATTACCTACTATAGATATAATATTCTCCCTTGTGCCCTATAATTTCTATATTAATAACCCTATTTGACCAAATTAGTTTACTCATCCAATTTAAGGTTAAATGATTAGTGAACCCTATCTTCAAACATCAAACCCTAGGTCAGATAGGCTTTTCTAATATTTCAAATGTTGATCTCTGATTGATGTACTTTGTTAATAAATTTTAAATTTGTCACTTGAGAAGAAATGGAAAATTATAAAGTGAAAAAAAGTCAATTAAAATATAAAGAGGACTCCATTACTCATCTCAATAATAACAAAGGATTAATGGATACATATTTTAATGTTATAAGAGATGAAATCAACAAGCATCATAAGACTAAGGCTTCATCACCTAGTGGTGGTGAATCCTTAAAGGACTACAAATGATTCTATACCAATTAATGTTTCAATATCTACCATGTAAATACCCTTTGTTTCAACACAAATACAAATTTCAATGCTTATTACTAATAAAAACATGTTTACATCCCCTTGGTGACTACTTAACTTGTTAGTCTAAATCATAATGGTTCTATAGTTAAAAAAATCATTAAATTTATAAATAAATTGGAAGACATGGTTAAATTTTTTTAATAAAGGCTTTAAAGTCTTCACATTCCATTGATTCATAGAATGTATTGTATAACCCTCTTGTACCATAGATATCCTTACACCCTTTTCTAACTAGTTTTGTTGCACTTAAGTTAATATTTTATGACGATAAGGGTGATCTAGAGAATCATCTTCAATAATTATATGTAGCATGCCTTGATAATGCCTCTAATAATAATATTTTGACCAAACTATTCCAATGTACAGTCAAGGACTATGTGTTTAGGTGATTATATGATCTACCTTTACAATTGATAAAAACATTAAAACCTCTTATAGATCAATTTTTGGCATAATTATCTATTAATATTATCTAAAAGGTTTTCTACTCTCAAATCATAAAGATCAAATAAGGAAATTATGAACTTATCAATGAATATTTATTGAGTTATAAGATAATTCTAGCCAAAATGTCCTATCCTATGATAGACAAAGAGTTTTAAGACATATTCAATAAAAGCCTACTTTTTTCCTTAATGAGTCCATTGATTTAAATAAATTCCAATATTTTTATGACTTATGAAATTTTGCGCAAGACCATGAAATGAATACTATTTGATTGAATAATATCAAGTATGTAACAAACACATAAGATACATCTAAGTATAAAATTTATAATTAAACCAAGTTATAAACAATGGTTAACATAGTGGCATAACACTTTTATCTAATGTACCAATAGGATATTTTACATATTTACCTGAATCCTTAGCTTCATTACTCCTATAGTTACTAGAGTTCCAACATATATCTCTCCCTCATCTTATTGAGGCTGATGTGAGTTGACTTTACCCAAAGGATATGATGTGAATTATTATTTTGATTAGCATTGAGGACTAGGACATTCCATAAACATATGTTTTACCTTCAATCATAATATCCAAGATCTAATTGATGACCCAAAAAAATAATTTTAGGATCCTCCAAAAGAATCAGATTCATAATCTAGTGATCACCATAAGCATAAATTTTTTAACAATCCTTTGCAAGACCATCCTAAGAAGGAACCATAAGTCCAAATGGTATATCATGTACTTCCTCCTCCATCACATTATGCACACCCAATAGAAAGGGTTATTGGTACTTACACATCACATATACATCATATGGTTCATACAACTTCTATTTCCTTTGATGATAGTGAGATTAAGGATGCTATCTCTAATCTTAATTCTTTATTAATTTGATCATTCCTTGATAACCAACCTATATATAGTGTTATGATTGATAGTGGTGTAAATAAAAATGTTTTCACCAAGATATTAATTATGCATTTGGGTTATATACATCACAATGTACATACTTATACTAGATTAGTCAAAATATTTGATGGGACCTCCCAACATTCTTGGTTTGATTGATCTATATTTTAGGTCAATCCCAAACATGTGGTTACTAATTTCTTAGTTATACCTTCCACATGTGTCTTTGACATATTGTTAGGATGACCTGGGATACATACTCTTTAAGTGTTACCTTCTATAGTGCACAGGTATGTTAAGTACATTCATGACAATTAGGTAGTTATAGTTTCCAATATTCCATATGTGAGTCCTCTTGAAAAATTTGAATTCATACCCAGATAATAAATTATCAATCTTGTTAAGGCTAATCTAATTCAAAATGGTAAACACTAGGAAATCCCCTTTACTAGGTGGCCAATACTTAAGAAACCATTACATCATAGACATAAAGTGGGTTCCATGGAATCCTCATCTTCTACACACCAATTTTAGATATCCATAACACCTACACGTGTTCCTAATATTAATATTCAAAATTAACCACAAAGTATATAGATATGGGTTCCATGAACCCCTATTCCTTATATTGGCACTTCATGACCTTAGAGTCTTACTATACACATGTTGAACATCATAGATACTATAATGATAGAAATTACACTAAAAATTTATTGCACCAAGTTATAAGTGGGAGAAACATATAATCATCATTTTTATTAGATCATAGGATGATCTTGTCTCTCCAAAAATACAAAAAATACAAAAAAATCAAAACATTCAAAAACATAAAAACATTTTTGACATTCATGTGTTCTATTGGATCCTTAGAATCTATGTTATTTCCATGTTGATGGATGGAATATCATTCAATTCTACGTAGACATCTATAGTAATATACAAATACATGATTCTATGTAATTATGGGTGTTGGGATTTCCCTATACTCACAATGCAAGGATGTTGGTAGAATCCATATTTTATGATTTTGAAACAAATATGTTATATGATTCAATGATCACTCTACATTATCATGTTTTAGCTTACATATGTACTTCAAAATTCCTTATACATGGTTATACATTTTACATGGTACATGATATGCTATGCATCTAATGTTTTTTCTAAACACATTTGATCTATGGGCTACTATGACATTTTTATGTTGGTTGCTTATGTTTTACTTTATGCACTCCTTGAGTGTCTTGTTTTTCTCATCAGAGAAATTGATAATGCTCCATTATATGTAGACCATGTGCTTATGTATGTTTTATTTGAAATTTGCATAATGGAATTATTTTTTGTATGGACATTTGAATATGTTATTTACTTATTTCATGGATTTTTGACTATGTCATGTCCCTTTGATTGTGTGGTATTTGAATATGCCCCTAATTTGTAGTCTCCTTGGACCATTATATTTTGACTTGATTTTGAGTGCTATTGTGTCTGTGCTTGTTTGTTTGATGAGCTTGTATTATTGATAATTTAATGTTACCATGATATTTATCATGAAAATTAGGACTTCATGTGATCACATTAGTTCTATGTGCTTTAATGATATATTTACCTAGACATTTTTCATTTTATATGTTACATGATTACATTGGTAGATTATATAGTTGTAGTAGCATTTTGAGGTGAGGTAACTCTCACTTCCTATATTTACCTCACCTAAAGGGGGGGGGACATATTATTGGGGTCATGTCATATAGGCATATTCTTAATAATTAGAAAAATTCTCAAATTTAGTGGGGGCATGATTTGGAAGCATGTTATCCACACTTATTTAGAATTTGGCACTTATATTAGTTTATAGATTTAGTGGGGGCATGTCATATAGACATGGATTCAACACATTAATAGTTTTTAGCTTTAGTGTGGGAATGATTTGTAAAAATATTCTCCACATGTATTTAGTATATGGTAATTATATCAGTTCATAGATTTAGTGGGGACATGCTTTAGAAGTATGTTCTCCACACCTAGTCATTATTCAACATTTTTAGTTTACAATGGGGGCATGTCTTGTAAATATGTCCTCCACATTCAATACTTATACCATTTTTAGTTTTCTCCCTATATTATGGGGAAATTATTTGGAATCATGTCCTCCACACTTGCACAGTTATCCTAATTGGCCAAAACATAAATTTATATTGTTTTAATTCATAATTATGTAGAATTCTATACATTGGTACTCTTTTATACATAGTTACAACATGAGACATATCTAAGGTACATATGCAATGAAATATGTTCCTAATATTTTAAAATCCAAATCACTTCTAGAATTTAAAACTATTGCATGTATTGATACCCCAAAAAAATTCATGGACCATGTTGAGCCAATCTACTATAGTAGTTAATTCACCTTTTGGTATGATTAAGGCGATCAAATGATTCAATCTAATATATTAGTTGGTTCTCTCTCTCTCTCTCTCTCTCTCTCTCTCTCTCTCTCTCTCTCTCTCTCTCTCTCTCTCTCTCTCTCTCTCCCCCCCCCCCCCCCCTTGGATATATGAAATTTAAAGATTTATCTATATTTATCCTGATTTCAAATTCAAAATCTTACAAGTATACATCTTTTGGAAAAATAACTCACCAATAGGAAAGGTGGTTACATCAACACACATATGTATTATAAAACCTCTCTTTAAATTTTAATCTATTTCATGTAATTTTAACCTATATTATATGCATTGATTTTTTTACTATAAAATGTTCTTGGTTATAGGTCTATCACTAATAACACTCAAATTTAACTCCAACAAATCACTCAAATTTAAATCAAGCAAAGATAAGGTGTGCATACACACCTAGGTACTTATTCCTTTCCTTTAGAATAGTAATTTCATTACTAGATTAAAAGGAGGAGTAAATGTAGGTGATATTTTGTGATTATGTATCACCTTAGTCTTGTGTACATCAAAAACTCAGCCCATTGCTATTCATATTATTACTACACTCACTTTGCTTCTACAATCCTCACATCTACTTTATTTTGTGCCCCTTGGAATATTATCTCTTAGTGTGACCAGTATTATATTGATGATATAATTATCTTATCTTGATCAAAATTATTATAATTTACTTATCTTACACCTATACAAGTTTTTAACCTATACTTGTTCTATTACTCCTTAGACACTAATGTCTAGAAGAAATAGTCACGTTGACATTACTATCTTGACCTGATGTAAGTATCTAGTGCCCTAAACTCATCTGATTTGAAAATGAAATGGATTCCAATGGTTAACCTAAGTGATTTAATGTAAGTTATCTCTTGATAATATTGGTATAAATATAATATCAACCCTCACTCATTCAATACCTAGCAATCAAAATAAATAGACCAAATCACTTAATAGAAGCAATCTATCAAACATTTAATTGAGCAAAAATTCCTAATTTCCACACTAGTCATAGGTATAATAAATCTATAGGTATGAAGTACTAAAGGTATATTTATAAGTTCATACTTGATAAGTTACAAGATAGATCACTATTGTACTTGATTTACATAAATTTCATGGTTCACATACAAGACAACATGTAGGGGGGAACTACATGAGTTGAAAAACCTATTTTGAAGTATTGGATATATAGGAAATGCCCTTTGATGGTGGGTTTATTTCAAGTCATATTGACACTATGTGCCCACCAAACCATTTTTTCCCAAGATAAAATTGAAGATGTAAAGCTAGGATTTTGCCATTTCACAAGGAGTGATAGTCGATGACCCAAATTTGAATGCATCAAGGTGAAGGAAAAGCCAATGCTAGAAGCATCAATGTGGTTACATCCTATCTCAAAAAATATTTTGTATAAGATTTTGATCGTAGCATCAATACAACCATCTAGGGATAACATAACTATTCACAAAGTTAGAGGCATTAGATCTAGAATATGACCAATGTTCTAGGACTATCTACATATCTACTTTATTCCTATTCTAAACATAGATTTGAATTTG
Organism: Torreya grandis; assembly: GCA_037957365.1. Taxonomy (NCBI): domain Eukaryota; kingdom Viridiplantae; phylum Streptophyta; class Pinopsida; order Cupressales; family Taxaceae; genus Torreya; species Torreya grandis. The sequence goes on from JARHVA010003303.1 coordinate 235,682, forward strand.
AATTAGATACATATAAATACTTTATTTTATATGTCATTTTCTTATATATCATAGTGGCACTTTCTATATTTATATTATCTTGGAATATTAAATTTAGTGTATGCTTATATATGAGTTTAACATTTAATTGGCCTATTGTAGACATTATATTCAACATTGTGTCCTATAATTTATATATCCTAACCCTATCTAGACAAATAGGGATCATCATCTAATTTAGGTTTAAACAACTACAGATATGAAAGATCTTAAATATTTTTGAAATTTTCCCAGTGCTGCAAATTATATCATGTAATAACATTGGTATGAGAAAACCCAATAAAAATATACAAAACCCAAACATTTACTAAATTTATTACAATGTTTTAGATTGCATTGTATAATGAAATTAGTATGGGAAACTTGATTTAAAATATGTGACATCCTAAATATTTCTATTTTTAAAAAAACTTGTTGTGAATTTACCTCACAATGGCATTGGTACGTGAAACTTGACTCAAAATATGAAACACCCCATTTTTTTTGAAATTTATCCTAGTTACAAATTACATCACACAATGACATTAGTATGGGAAACCAAACTCAAAATATGAAACACTCCAAATATCTTTGAAAATTTTACCAATGTTATAAATTGCAACATACACCAATATTGGTATAGAAAACACACTAAAAATATGTAACACCCCAAATACTTTTGAAAATTTTACTAGTGTTGTAAATTGTGTCACATAATGACATAGGTCCAACAAACCCAACTCAAAATATGAAACATCCCAAATAATTTAATTTTCTTATAGTGTTGCATATTACAATACATAATGAAATTGGTACACGAAACTTGACTCAAAATATGTTGCACACTAAATATTTAAAAAAAATATCCCATGTGTTGAATTGTGTCATGAAATTACATTGGTATTGGAAACCAAACATAAAATATTCTATTGGGTCACTTTATGATCCAAAGATGTTATTTTTTTATTTAATTGTTTTACTAGGTTAGTTATAACCTGTTAGTTGGTTTATTTATAACCAATTTGAGCAAGATTTTTCAAATCTTTCAGATGTAAAATAATAATAAAATAAGTTAAACATTGAATATAATTTTATGATTAATTTTCTCATCCTAGACTTGAATAGTAGTATTAGAGCTAAATAATTTGAAATGGAAGATTGAAGAAATTTGTAGAGAATTTTAAATAAAATTGGAACAATCATGTCTCATTTTGGAAGCAAGAAATTTTTTATTTCATTTTTTCCTTGAAAAAATAGAAAAATGTAGTAGTACAATGGACTTCAAGTCTAAATTTTGACATTCAAGCTATGAAAGGGGAGCCTATGACTGTAAATCCTACAATAAAGGAAAGTATTTAAATTTTAATATATATAGTAGTGAAATGCCTTAAAAGTTACTCAAATTTACAAATTATATTTATTTTAATTATAAAATTATATGTGTCCAAAGCGTTTTGGTTCATCCTTTTCTTGTGAAATAATTTTTTAATATAATACAAGATTTATTTTATACCTCCACAGTGCTAGAGCCAGTCTTAAAAATCCAAATCAAGTAAAGGGAAAAAGTGATGCCACATGCTATAAAAGATCAAATTAAAATTAAAATTATGCCACATGATGGAAAGATATATTTTTAAGTGTATATATTGGCATCAAAATCTATATGGTGTCTTAGAAGCTACCACTTTATAACACTTAGAGAAGTGAAATAAATTTCTTCTTTATGCAAGGTGAAAGTATTATGTAAAATACTTTAGTGCATGATTTTTTTATCACAAATAATAAGACAAAGATATATTAAATATCTTTCCTCTTTATACTCAAATTGATTAAATTCAGTCTGGATAACATGATTTTTTTTAATAACTTGAAGAAAGATTGGTCAATGTTTAAAAACCTTTGGAGCTTGTATATGTTTTGGTCAAAATTTATTATGACTTAGTTTTGTATGTACAAAGAATTAAAAGAGGTGTAATACGAGATATAAGGGTGTAAGGTGTAATTAGTTTTTACAAGTCTTATACTCTTTGTAATCAGAATCTATATGTTGGGTTAAGGCCAAACCTTGATATCTTTCCTTGTGTTGATAGTACCATGGCAAAAATAATGAGCTTAGTCTCTAGAAGTGGACACTTAAAACTTAAAAAAAGAGAGGAATGGTCGATGAATATTGACAAAATGTTTGTTTTAATAATTTGTGGGAAATAATGGAAAAAGAAACCACACTACCAACTGAAGAAACCAAATTGCTAGAGTTTTAAAGGTATGATAAATGTGCCCTTGCTTTGTTGAAATAATATTATTACACTTAGGTAATCATCCATATTGAATCCATAAAGGTAATATATATATATATATATATATATATATATATATATATATATATATATATATATATATATATATATATATATATTATAAAAAACCTACATATAAGAAGATTGATCTCTTAATGTAGTTTCTTAATAATAAACTTATCATTGAAGAAGATGTATCTGAATATTTATCTTGCATGAAAACTCTGAAACAAGAGTATTGTACTATAGGGGGTAAAATTTATGATGAAATGTTGATTTCCATGAAATTGAATGGAACTAATTCTACATACACCAATTTATTTGAAATGCTACAGCTTAGTGAAATGCTTAATGGTACCACATTTGACTATATTTGTGAGTTTTTGACTTAACATGTGTGATAATTTGTAAAAAAGAAGAGTACACCTACTAAATAGGATTAATATACAAATAATATGTCCCATCATAGATATAATAATAATATTAAATAATAATTTTAGAATCATCCTTTGAAACAATATCCATATCCACATCATTCTAGACAGTTTCCACAACATTCTCATTAGCACTCTCTAGGATCTTTAAAATGCAAACATCACCATAGGAATTATTTTCACTCATGTGGTTATTTTATTGATTTAGATTCTTATGGATATTTTGAGAACAAGAAAGAGACAAAATATTTCAAATGTATTGATAATGTATGTCCTTCTTGATGACCTTGCTCTCTACATAAAATGAAAGGTGAGGCAAATTATGTGGATCATTCTAGTAGTAGATCTTTTGGCTACTCCATATATTATGATTGTTATGAAAATTCCTCTAATAAAGAGTCATCCTATAAGGATGATCTCTATGGTACCAATAGACATGATATCTTGTTTTAAGTGATTAGTGATTCACCTGTCTTATGTGAGATACTAGGATCAAGACTAAGATCCATTGTAGTAACATGTTTTGGCTTGTGATCTTGATTTTAGTTCCATTTTTTACTTTATATATCTAATATTCATGACACAGAGTAGATATTATTGATTTTATTTCTCTCATTTATTATCTTATCACCGCTCACCTAATAAGGGGAGAGTATATACCATTTTTTGGTCTTCAATCAATCATTGGTGATAATAAAAGTTAACAAGGGTTGCTATCACCTTTAGTGTTTAGCAAAGGTCATAAAAATTTGTTTGAAATTAGGGATATATGCTCTGGATAGTATGGGTTGGTCACTTTGATGGGCTTCTTAGGGATTTATGTAGATTGATGTAATTGAATAGGCCTTGATCTTGTTTTGCTATGGCATGGTATAATTATCATAGGGGATGGGTAGGAATTGATCATTTTCATCATAATTTTATTCCATAACTCATAGGGTGGGCTTATATATGGAGTGACATCAATTTTAGTTATTACCAAGATGTACAGTACACTATTGTAGTTACTTTAGAGTTTCTTTGATGACTTTAGAGACATTACTTTAGTGTCTATCTTATATACCCCTTTGGATCAAGGGGATTTTTTTGAATCATTTTATGATCAAAATATGTTATTTATTTATTTAATTATTTTACTAGGTTAGCTATGAGGTTGGATGAAACTGTTAGTTGGTTTCTTTGTAATGAACTTGATAAATATTTTTAAAAGATTCCAGATGTACAAAAATAATAATTTGAGTGAAGAATTTAATATATTTTAATGATTATTTATCCCATCCTAGGCTTGAACATATGTAACACCCTAAATATTTGTGAAAAATATCTCAATTTTGAAAATTATGTCACAAAATGACACTGATATGTGAAACCCAACTCAAAATAGGAAACACCCTAAATATTTTTGAAATTTTTCCTAGTGTTGTGAATTACATTGCACATTGATGTTGGTACAAGAAACTAGCCTCAAAATAGACAACACCCCAAATATTTCTAAAATTTGTAATGGTGTTATGAATTGCACCCAAAAAGACATTGGTGTAGGAAACTTGATTCAAAATATGCAACACCATAAATATTTTTGAAAATTTTCCCAATGCTAAAAGTTGCACAGTGTAACATTGGTACGTGAAACATGACTCAAAATATCCAACAACCTAAATACGTATAATTTTTTCCTAATGTTTCAAATTATGCCATGTATCGACATTGGTATGACAAACTAGACTCAAAATATGGAATACCCCAAATATTTCAAAAAAAATTCTTAGTGTTGTAAATTGTGTAGTGCAACGATCTTGGTATGGGAAACATGACCAAAAATATACAAAACCCAAAATATTTTTGAAATTTGTCCTAGTGTTTAGAATTACACCATGTAATGACATTGGTATGGGAACATAACTAAAAATATGTAACACTTCAAATATGTTGTTATTTAGGTTAAGTGTTACAATTTTCCTTGTGCAAAGACATTGATACATGAATTATGAATTAAAATATGCATTACCCAAAATATTTCAAAAATTTGTTAAAGTGTTATGAATTGCATCGTGTAATGACATAAGTGTTGTTACCCTTTCCCCCACTTCTTGTGTTTGAATGAAAACTAGTTTAAGAACATTTAAAGCCTCCAATGGTGTCATTAAATTCAATGAATATATGAATTATTAATTTTGTATAAAATAAGGAATTTTAGTTTATTCTTATCTTCATTTGAATATTTAAACAATTTGGTTGTTTTAATATAATGACATCTAAAATGTTGTATAGTCTTGAAGTTGTACTTTATACATCTAGTTCAATTTTCACAAGAACATGGATAGTTTGTTGTTTTTCCTTGACTTGCTCTAAATCCTACTCAAGATCTCTTCTTTCTTTCTCTATCCCTTTATGGAGCTTGAGAAAGTCATCCTTCTATGTCTCAAAATAAGATCTAAAATCCTCAATATAATGACACTAACCAATTTTCCTATTTTTTATATTTGTAAGAGAGAAGACATCTTGGATTTATTCTAGGATCATCCCCCTTCTAACATCATTTTCAATATATATTATCTTCACTCTCTAGATACTCCTATATTTTTCAAAATTAGGCTTATTATGGGTAACTCAATGATGGTGAGGTTTGGCCTTTGAGAGGCTTGAGATTCCAAATTTGATGCCCACTATGGGATTGTCAGCTGAATTGAGTCAATTGGCTTAGTGTCCTAGGATATAGTCTCAACCAAAAAATTTCCTTGGGACTATTTCAAGGCTTTTATAAGTAATGTGTCTAAAAGAGAAGGCCAAATAATCTTGGACTAATCCACACTATCATATTGGGGGAATGAGTGGACTATGATGTCTACTTATTCTTCCCAACCTTATTTGATGACACTATAGTATTAATTTGGGAAGAACTAGAAGAAGGAATTGGTAAACCTAATTGGGTGGATGAAATATGGAATTGTAAACTTTCCAATGATACCCTAATTTTATTAGATGATAATTTTTTGGCACCTAGGAAGTTAAGGTATTGGTGGAGGTAAAAATAGTGGAAGTTGAAACAATAGATGCTAAAGACATAAATTACACATTGGGAACCACTAGGGAAGGTAGTAAACCATAAGAAAGAGATGGGAAAATATACAAATGGGGTTATAGAAATAAAAAATAAATGTAAAGACTATTGGGACTACACCCTCACTTGATAGGTTTTATTTAAGTGGTTCTTTTCCTTTATTTTCTTGAAGGTTGAGGACTTTGTCTCTCTGTAGCTCATCTTCATAAATCAAATCTTCTCCCATATATTGATTATCTTGTCCTATATGTTGCCCTATATTTGATGCTTTAATATTTAGGGTTAGAAGTGTGTCCTTGATCTCCAAATTTCAACTTGTAGTAAAGAGTTACCTTTTATATTGAGGGGAAAGCTACTTGAGTGGGAGAAGTTGAGACTTCCACAATTGAAATCACTTGATCTGAAGTAAGAGGAGGAAAGGTAGAATCTTATAAATTATAAGAGTCAATATTAATGGGCTCCTCTACCATTATAATATAAACTATGATAATAAGAATTTATTCCACCTTAGGTTCTTGTTTCACATCTTGTATTATAATTTATGACACCTGAGATTAGGATGGGCCCTCTTGTAATGAACATATTCTAGATGAAGCTAACTCTACACCATTCCCTTGATTTATAATAGTCATCATCATGGGTGGTCTCTTATATGGTTCTCCCTACTTTGAGGATGGTTGATAAGGTCTATTATTCTAAACTTTTGTAGTATCCCATCTTATTGGAGGTGTTAAACTAAGTAATGCATCTATAATTGAAATTGAAGGCTCCCCTTGTATTACTTTCAAAATATCCTTAGTAATTATAGTTATTTGAGCTCTCTTTAAAACTTGGGAATCATCCTTTCCATTCAAAAATATAAAGTAATACTCATAATGTATGTGTGCATACTTGATACCCAGACGTTTGATGTGCTTCTAAATCTTACCATGAGGGTCCCAATCTCTATGTGGAAGAGTTATTAATGAATATTAATCCCTATTTATTTTTACTTTTATAAAAAAACTTTGGATTTTATATCACATTTTTATAATCATCAAATGAGAGCCATAGAATATGCCGTTATTTTTATTTTTCACATTCTCATCAATGCTTTTCCATAACTAGTATGCTATCTATTATTTTTCTAGATTATATGACACATATTTTAGAAGTAAAGATTAAAACTTATTCCTCATGACCATGATCACTTTATATTATGTGTATATATAATATTCTCCCCTTGGCATTAGTGTATTAGTAATGCTTTTTGATATTATAGGTAATGGTTTTTCATGGGTTGTCCTCGGATTCACAACTTCTAAAATTTGAACTATGTTCCTCATATAGACATATTTGTGGAAGAGTGAGTAGTAGTTGCATATCCAATTAATCTAGAGATGGGATCCAAGGAGAACCATTATCCATCTGGGTTGTGTCCATGACTACATATAAAATATAGGACATCATGTAGAAATGAACTCTTATAGGCCTCTTGACTTTGTACAATATTAGCTCTTGTAACTTAATGCTAATTATCCCTCCTAGAGCAAAATTTAGCTCTGAGGTCATTAATAAATCAAGTAATGACACCCATTTGGTGAATAAAATATATTTTATGGAATCCATACAAACTATTTAGTAGAGCCATTCTAATGTGAATCCCCATCTAAAACTTGATGAGAGTAACTAGCTCTTTTTCCTTGGGGATGATAGTTTATTCAGCGGTAAGACATTTAATCAATGTTTTTAAATTATTTTATTCTTCTTCCATGCTATAATTATGTGTAAGTCAAATGTAGCATATGCAATAGGTAAGAAAAAGCACCTTTATAAATCATCTCTTAAAATGTAGATGATGATAATTTTGTGTCTATGGTGGTGAAAGAATCCATTATCAATCACATTTTATATAAGGGAATTAATCTTAAATTAGGTTGATGAAGGGCATAATGAGTGTAACCCTTATCAATTGAGTGGGATAAAATCTACCACCAACTACATTTAGACTGGTGTTACATTTACTGCATATATATGTGTGTCTACATCCATAATTACATCCCATAGAGATTAGTAGTTGGAATATTCACCATTGAACAATGTTGAATCAAATACCATGTTCATGTATGCCATATAATTTTTGATTAAAAACCTAGAAGTTGGTTTGAATCCCATGAATACTCTTGATGAAAAATTCATTGTTTAGGTATGATTTCACAAAGTTCTAATTCTTTAATTCGAATATCTTGGTTCCTCTAAAAGTAACTCATAGCTTGGACATGGGTGGCTAGGGATTCACACTCTTTTAGAATGAAAATTGATTTGTGTTCATAAAAAAAAATAGGCATGATGGTTGATTTTAATTTTAATATATAGTTTCAAATTCATGACTTTAATTCTAGTTCATTCACCATTAATGACTAATGTCTCCATACTTACTTCACTTGTTCAATTTTAACTTTGAAACCTTGTTTTTGGTGTGTATGCCACACAAAATTTATATATGTTCCAAGGAATTCCCTATTTATGTCATTGACAAGTGTCACCATGTCACCTCTTTTGTAAAATGGCCATGCCATGTAATTTTAGAAGTAGGGGGTTAGTGTTTGTGTTTGTCTTGACCTAACCAATTATTGTGAATCAAGAATCCTCAACAAAAAATAAAAACACAAAATTTAAAAACCAAATCATGCAAGCGAATCCTTATGAAATATCTATCTCATATACTTTCAATAAACCTTTTTCCTAAATACCTAATTTCTCACTAAAGTGCCAAACAATTTTTTCAAAATAAAAATGATAAACATAGACTCTAAAGACACAGGTTGAAGACCAAATCTTGAATATAAGTTCTTGAAGTATAAAGTCTAAATTTTTTTTTCAAAGCCCAAAAGTTATGAAGTGCCAAACTTTTGAAAATAAACACTGATAAATATGAATGATGTAGATCTTCATAAGTTTCTAACCAACTTCTTGGAATCAAAGTTTTGAATAAAACCATTTTTAACTGGTGATGATTATTGAAGACTAAAAATACATGAATGCAAAGCTATGACATGCAACATATATGAAGATTTAAAATTTAGGACTTCTCATAGTTTTTAAAATCCTTTATAAAATGTATAACTCCTGTGATTACACTAATAAGTTAGTCTAAATAAGAAAAACACATCGATTTACATTTACCAAATAATTAAATTAGGTGTAACATATAAAGCTATTTTGAAAGAATATTTTCAAAATAAGCCTATAATTTTTTAGAATATAGTGGATCCAAATTCTTAAAAAAAATGGGGGTAATTTTTAGTACAAGAAATGGTGACTAACAAGGGGAAAACTAGAACCCTTGGTTAGCAAATTTCAAATCAAACATGAACCTTTTCACAAAAGAATAATTGAATTAGAGACATAAAATAGACCCCTAAAAACATCATACAACATAATTTCCTTGTCCATATCCTCAACCTATGTGTGAGGAGGTGATTTTATTTTACCCTTGTTGTGAGGATTTTATCAAAGAGTTAGGGTAAATTTAGGTTTCCTTAAAAACATATGTAAAACTAAGGAAGCTTATTCATTACTCTAACTCCAACTAGGCATCCATAACCCAAATAGAGATACCTCTAGTTAGTTTTCTTTCCTCTTCCTATATTATTTCATGATGCATGATACATTGATCTTATTTCATCATTTGATTCTTTGATTACCTTTAGATTTTATTTATGTTTAATTGATCAGTCTTTTTAGGATGCATTTATCCTCATTTTATTTTTTTATAATATGGATAGAAGAGGGAGATAAGAAACCATAATGAGATGGTGTATATGAGGGCATAATGTTACCAGATTGTCCCTACCAAATATATTTTTATTAATTGTTATTACCTTAAAAGAACATTAACATGAAAGGTGCATTTAATCTAGTGAAAATGAGAAAATGTTCTAAATTTGTATGTAATAATGAGAGTAGACTTTATATACCTGATAGGATCATTCAATATTAGAATGGTCATAATTAAATTTACATTGTATACCTAAATTCTAAAAAATATTAAACACAAGGGTGTAAAACCTAAAATCAAACCAATTTATGTGATTTGTTTGATGTCCTTCCAACATTAGTTATTTTGTTTGGGACCCTTGCCACATATTAAACTTTTATATTTTAAATAAGCATAAGGAGTTCAATGGATTAGGTAATTGATTAAGTATAGTAGGGGATATTATTCAGATTTTCATGAAACATAAGACATCTAAATTAGAAATCAATGAAATAAACTAAGGAGAGTAACATGTTGAAAATAAGAAATGTTTACTTAGAAAGCAAGGAAACTAATTATGAAATTGGTAAACATTTTCTAATCCTACCCTTACCATAGTGCTTGTGGTTACTAAGGGACATCCCCCTATGGTACAACCATGAATTAGTCCTTCAAAAATAACCCATTGATTTCATATGTTAACCCTTGGAGATCCCTCAAATGAAAATCATTGCTCCCCAAGATCTTTGAAATATGATAAGGTCCAATTCATAGTGGGGTAAACTTGTCATGCTATCCTTTATTTTCATGATATCCTTTATAAGCACTAGGTTAGATATTCTAAATGATTTAAATTTTTCTCTTCTATCAAACCACCTTCTAACTATGTCTTGATGTTTTCTAAAATTTTTTAAGGCTTCTATCATTGAAGATTCCATCTTTATTAATCGAGACTTCACCTTTTTACTTGGCTCCATATATCAATGCATGAATTGAAATGTTGAAAATTTAAGCATGATTAAGAATATTATGTCATGTGTACATGAGAAAGTAAGGTAAAGCCTTGAGGTCCTACTTATATCTCATTCAGTCTACCCATAGTGCATATTTTAGTAGATTATACTAGTTCATGGGCTTATATGTAGCTAATGTTTTTATAGCATTGATCAAGTTCTTATTTTTTGATTTAAATAATCCATTTCCCTATAGTTAATAGTTATAAGATGACCTAATGGTTATTTTATTATCATGGGACCATTTAGTGAATTTAACTAATTAGAATATTGATTAATTTTAATTTAGCTAAAGAAATGGGAGTACCAAATCTAGTTATGATGTTTTCTTCCAAAAACTTGATTACATCTTAAGAACTATAGTGCAAATATTTATTGCTTCATCTCAGCATGTCCAGTAATCCATGGCTATGAGTATAAATTTGTGACTAGTTGAAGAGTTTAAGTTAATGAAACTAATGAAATTTAAGCCCCATTGGGAAATTGTCTTCCTTTAATTATAGGTTGTAATAACATTGTTGTCTATACTTCTCTTTTTCAAGATGTAGCATTCATGGCATGTTCTTACATGAGAATGTGCATACTTAAAGAATGTTTTCCAGTAATAACCCATTCTAAGGATCTTGTGGGTTGTGGTATTCCTGAATGGATGAACACTACCTATCTTTTATTGTAAGTTCTCCACAACTTGAGATTATTCTTGTGATACACATCTTAGGTAGATAACTTTGTAATTTATTTAGAGAATCCCCTTTATGATCATGTAGTGAGAAAATTTTATCCTCAAATCTCTCTTTCATTATCTATTGAGTTTTTGAGGATAGGTACTTATGAGAAAATATTGAATGATATCAATGTATGAATCTCCTCTAGATACACAAGTTTTGAAAACCTCCTCAATGGTGATGCATGGGTTAGGTTGATCATGAGCTGAATAAGGCCCTTTCTTCTAACAATCTTGGTTGATTTGATTTCTATGTCAAACTCATACATTTTTTCCATCCATTTTCCTCTTTATTCCTTCAAATTATTTCCCCCTAAATTGAGCTTGAAAATATGATACAACACAATGGTAGTGGTCTTATTTCTCAAGATATAGTGTCAAAATTTATTTACAACTTTTAAAAGGAAAAATATTTGTTTATCTATCATGTAATACCTAAGTTTTACATTTTTCAAATCTGTGATCATGAATGATAAGATGCTCACTTTTATCTCTCCTTCAGTGAGCACAACATTAATAATATGTTTTGAGGTAAAATGACTAAAAAAACTAAAGCCTTAGTGAAGTTTGGGCATACCAACATAGGATCCTTAGTGTCTTAAAAAGACTTTAAGGACTCTGGTGTCCATTCCAATTTAACATCTTGTTTGAGCATTTCATTTAGAGGTCTTAAAATATATGTAAAACTTGCGATGAACTTCCTCACAAAATTTATCTTTGCAAAGAAATATTTGAGATCCTTATATCTATTTGGGAAAGAAATCCTTAAAATTCCCTGAGATCTATCTAGATTAATAATAATTCATTTTTTTTGGATAATGTGGCCTAACAATTTGCCATTAGTAACACCAAATATGGTCTTTTTTTGGTTTAGTGAGATGTCAAACCTTCTGCATATTTCAAAGATTGATTGTAGGTGGATTACATGATTATCTCAGGTCTTTGATAAAATAGAAAGGTTGTCCATGTAAATTATTATGCATTTACATATTATCCCTTAGAATGCATGATTTATTAATCACTAAAAGGTAGCTACTATATTAATTAGTCAAAACAACATCCTCTTGTATGCAAAGCTACCCCACTTTGTGCTAAATTCAATATTCATTATATCTTAAAATTCAACCAGCACTTGGTTATATCTTGAAAATCCATTTAATAATAACATCATTCTTAAACCACTTACTATCTAGATTACCTCATCCAAGGAAGCCAAAGGATAGGTGTATTTATTAGAAGCTTTATTCATGTTTATAAAATAAATTCATAGTCTAATTTACCCATTATTATTCCTGATTCGAACCAAGTTGGCCACCCAAGTAGAATGTATGATTAGGAAAACTATTTTTGCATTTAGTAGCTTTTTGACTTCTTTCTTAATAAGAGGCTCCAGTATAAAATTTATCAGCATCTACCTTTAATTGAATACTTTATGGTTTGGGTTTAGTGGAATTGTATGGGTGATGACCCTTGGGTTAAAAAAAATTCAATTTTACATACATCTATGCAATCATGTATTTATACTAGGTGAGTAAATCCTTCATCCTTAATATCTCTTTTAGAGTGTAGCTGAGACCAATGTTCACATAGCACAAATCATATTAATCTCATAAATTATCCTTCTTAAACTCAAATTTTTTCACTTTAGATGTCTCTATTTCTAGTCAAAAATATCCAAATCAAATACTCTTTCTAAAGAAAACATTCCTAAAGGAAGGAATTTATCTTTCAACTTAATGACTCCTTCTCTCCATTACTCTTGGCATATATAAGTGATCTCCTTGTCATTAGTGATTTGAGACTCAAATTATTCCAAATTAGTCAATAATTTGATGATATACCAATTATCATCAAAGACTTGGAAATTTTACATGTTATTAGGAATAAATGGGCAAAAGACTAACTCAATGGAAAACCTCAACATTTTGAACTCTTGTAGTGGTGCTAAATTGGTAGCTAAAGTATCTAATGAATCCATATCTTGATTTTTTCTCTCTAAGGACATACATTATATTATAGGCCTTAGAAGACTCAATGAAATCCCAATATATGTGTTTGTAACTCTTTAGGTATGATAGTTTTCATTAGTATTTATTCATGACCTAATTAAATACTAGATCTAAATCTCCATGTATTATCAATTACTTGCCACTATGTTTGAAAGTGAACTACAATCCCAAAATTAGTACCTTATACTCTACTCTATTATTGGTGCACATGAATTATAATATATATTCTTCAAGGTACTTATTTAATTATGGATCAACCAGTTCTATAGCTACACTTGATCCCTATTTGGATCTCACACCATTGAAATAGAGAGTCCATAACTAGAAGGTCCCTGGGCTTTTGGTTACCACACCTCATGCTTTGTGGTAAAGGTATAAATTTTAAGGTTAGGGGATTTTTATCTTACCTATTAATTATTAGTGCTTTTATCCATGATTGGGTATATCATTCTTGGCTCCCAATTAATTTGAATCTACTTTGTAACACCCCTCCATGGAAAAAAATGATATAAGTCTATTTATACATAACTATTGAGTATCTTCATCTAGTCTATGCTCAATAGTAGTCCATATACCTATAGGATTTATACCAAAAGTATGTAAATAGTCATATGTACTCATGGTTTAGACACTACTTGAATGCACACAACATTTAGCTCTCTAACTATAGGCATCACTATTTTGTCTATCTGTGAAACTCTCCTCTGAGATGGGGTTGGAGTCAACCCCAGATTTTGACAAATAGAAGTTGGAATCATAGTGGAAAAATATCCAAAATCAACTAAATATTTGTGAATATGATTTCTAAATGATCTAATAGTCAATAAGAAAGGAGGAACTTCTAGATTAATCTTGTATATGATAATTATATAAGCAATGTTTTTCTCTATAGGAGAATTTGATATGATAGACCTCCAAAGAAGCTCTTTTTGTTAAGTTATTTGAGCCAATTCATGAAGAGTGATGTTTGATTTTTTTTCCTTCATGTATTAAACAATTATATATCCTCCTTTGCTTTGTTCTTCCTTGTTATGGGGCTCTTCATTCCCCTTTGAAGGAGGTGGATTGTTATTATCCTTTTGATTTGGTGGAATAGTGGTATTGTTTGGAGGAGTAGACATTTTGAAGGGTTATTTGTTCCCCATTTATAGTTTCCCTTTCAATATTTTTAGAAGGAATTTTGTCTCAACAAAATTATCCTTTAGTTCATTGCCATCCTAACTTGGGAAGGGATTCTCATGAGTATCAAAAACCATAGTAGTGTTTAAGGAATAAGACTTAGGGTTGAACTATAATGGGTTATTCATCAAATCCTTCCTGGCCATATCCATTTGGAAGATTTAAATTTATATGAAAAATTCAACACATTCAAGTTCACCATGCAGTGATGTATTATAAACTCTACACCAATCAGGTAGATTTTTTTCCACTATGTTTATTTCAAGCAAATTATTAGTTTGTTGTTCTAAACTATTTACAAATTGATTGAATGTTATTTTATATATTTAAAACCCATAATTCTAATTATTATTTTAACCAATATCATTACCCATCCTTATCTATATGCTTAAGAAGTCGTTACTTATATTTTTCACCATTCTTCATATATATTCTAGTTTTTCATTGATAGAATCTACACCCTTAGAAAATACAATAGTACATGGAGTTGAATGTTGTTATTGATGACCATTATTTTTTGCATGATTATTCATATAACCATAGTTCTAATTTGGTTTTTATTGTGTTAAAGGAGGTAGTGTATATAAATGATTTCAATTGAGTGCATGAACACTATGATTTACATGTGGCACTAGGTTCGAACTTGGGAAACCAACATTGATGTTAGGTGTGCCTAGTGCATGAGGATAAAGATACCTATCAATATTAATAACTTATTTATTTTCTAATGATAGAGTGGTGAAAACAAAATATTCAAAACACCACCACTTTAATTGGATCTAGAGCATTCTTATACATCTCTAATACTAGAGACTATTTGGGTTTATATGTCAGACTTATCCAAGTTTACACCTTCTTAAATATTGCATTAAATGATTGAATTCTTCATTAGGATCCCTCTTTATATTATTGAAATGATGATACATCAAATTGGGGCTAGTAAATTACCTAATTTGGGAAAGAAAAGTTCTTTGACATGCATTCCAATAAGTAATAAATCCCTCTTGCATATTGAGGTACCAATCATAAGAAACATCCTATAATATGAATGGAAAAAGCTTTCATGCAACACTTCTGTTAGTGAAATTTATTAACCTCAAATAAGACTTGAAATAATTGATATTTTCCTCTATCATCCTTCTTTCTGAAGGGGAGAAAGAAGGTAGATACTTCTTTGGATTCTATGGTAATTCATGCACATATCCAATAATGTCAATGGTATATATAACCAACTAGGGTGGTTGAGCCATAAGATGATGATTAATAAGATGGATATTACTTAATGGAGAAGGGGTATTTGCCTGAGGTACCATAGAAACAAATGGTACAAATCTAAGCCTTTGATGTATTGATAGAAGTGAAACCAAAAGATTAGATTGGACCCTAGACCTTGTTACTCTCTTAGGTGTCAAGAGATAACCTCTCAATAGGGAAGGCACACAAGTGTCCATACTTTTAGTTTTGAATTTTATCTATTGATGTGGTTCTTATGCAAATCTCCAAATTTAATGAGGTAGCCTATAAGATTTTAGGATCTTAATTGAGCTAAACTTCACTCTAGGGAATGAGTTTTGGGTGTGGATTAAACAATTATTTGGTGAAATATAAAGATGATCATGATTGTTTTTAATAAAGGATGGTTGTAGTGAAATTAGTTGGATTGTATGGATGTATGTAAATTAATCTAAAGTGGGTATATCTCAATCAAAAAAAATTTAGAAAGGAGGGAAGAGGAGAGTAGAAAAGATGTCTCTATGGTATTAAATGATCACTCCCTATGTTGGTTCCTTTTTGGACAAGTCTTTCCATAACTAATGCATGTTTCTTATAGCCATTACACACTTATAGACAAACATAGTTAGGTAGTCTTAGAGGAAATGGTATAGGAAACTTAAGGATCTTAGTTGAAGGTTGTTCCTTTTATAGTAACTATTGCACACCCTTACTTAGGATATTATAGCTTAGACTAAAAAAGTATCTAGGGAAGTTATGGCCCACACCTAGAAGACTATATCAAAAAGAAACACTCCTACACACTTAGAAAATTGAGACAATCAAACAATTTTATTATAATAATAATGCATACTAATTATTTAATAGTTTTTGTATATATAAAACCAACAAACATTAATGATATAAAAAGGAATTCTTTATAGCTATTACACACTTAAAATTATTGAATCAAAATAAACAAATAAATAAACACTTAATTACATAGAATTGGAAAGCAAACAAATCTACATAGTTGCCTGACAATTAAAAATGAGTTCTTCTTATATTGATAATTTTAAAACACTTTGAAATGAGGGTTCTACGAGTATAAATAGGATTGGGGAGGGGTTACCTCATCCTCCAAGACCATTCAAACTACAAGTTACATCTAGTAATTATAATATTAGTTGTAATTTTAATGCCAAAACTACATGTACAATTATAGTAAAATTACAATTGTGTCAAAAATAAGTTTGCTTGTATGATTCCATGAAATATATGCATGCTTAAAATTTGTTCAAGCTAACTATTTCCTATATATGCCAAGTATAAGTAAACTATAGACTAACCAATCATATATGTGAGATTACATACAAAAATATCCTTCAATAAATAAGGAGTATTTTCAATTAATGATTTCATGGGTAATCTTATCATCATGGAAAACACTGATGTAGTTGTAAAAATGGAGTTGGTAGACAAAGTCTTAGCTTTCCTCTTCACCTCTAACACCTAATAATATTTGAAGATGACATCATATTGATATATTATGGTGTCCATATTCAAAATTGGGGGTCTAGCACCCTAATTGCCTACTCCATTAGGCATTCATGTTCAAATTTACTATTTCTAAAGTTAGTCCAAAATATCTCCACCTTTGTGACCTTTTTTCATGCTAAATTTAATTTATCCTCAATATCCTCTAACACTAATATTTGAAGGCCCTGCTTGAAGTTGGCTGAGGTTTACTGGAGACTCTATTCAAAACTAGCTTTATTTCTTAGTTTACCTATAGAGTCCCTTGCTTATAAGAGCTTCAATTTCTTAAAAATTTGTAAAATGAGGGTCTAATTCTCTATAAAATTAAGGTTTATTTATTTTATATCTATTACCCATTCCATAACTTGTGTTCGAATGATAACTAGGTTGAGAACATTTGAATTTTCCCATGGTGTGACTAGGTTAAAGTGGTTGTATGTCTTATTCATTGTGTATAAAATAAGGATATATTTTTATTTAAAATCAGTTTCATTTGAAGATTTAAATAATTTTTCTATTTTAATAACATAAGGGTCTAATTCATCCTTCATTGAGATAATGGCATAAAAAATGTTATACAAATTTGAAGCTATATTTTGTACATCTATTTCAATTTACATGGGAACATGGATGGGGTTTTGTTATTCCCTAACACGCTCTAATTCTTACTCAAACTCTTTTCTTGATTGCTTTGTCACTTCATAGAGCTTGCGCAAGACATCCTTCTATGTCTCAAAATAAGATCTAAAATCCTTAATATAATGAGACTTCCATAGTTTCCTATTTTTTCTCTTATAAAGGGTGAAGACATATTGTTTATATTTTAGGATCATCGCTCTTATAGAATCATATTCAATATTTATTTTCTTCACTCTTTGGATACTCCATGTGGATTTATAAAAAAATAAGCTTACTATAGGTTGTTTAGAAATGGTAAGGTTTAGCCTTTGAGAGGGTTGAGATTCCAAATTTGTTACCCACTATGGGATTACTAGCTGAGTTGAGTCAGTTGGTTAAGTTTCATGGGTTGTAGTATCAACCAAAAAATACCTTTAGGGCTATTTCAAGGCTTCTATAAGTAATGGGTCTAGAATAAAAATACAAATAATCTTGGACCAAATAATATTGGGGTAATGGGTGGATTGTGTATACCTACTTCTTCTTCTTCTTAGCCTTATTTGATGATAATACAATAGTAGTTTGGGAAGAATTAGAAGAATGCATTAATAAACCTAACTAATTGGTTGACACATGTAGCTGTGAACTTGCCAATGCTCCCTTGGTTTTCTTAGACGAGAATTTTTTGGACTATTGTGTATTTAATGTATTAGTAGAGGTAAAAATAGTGGAAGTGGAAAAAAAAGATGCTAAAGAGACAATATCCACCTTATGAATGACTAGGGAAGGTAGTAAACTATAAGAGAAATAAACAAGATCAAATGAACTAAAATATATATGAGAGATGAAATATATAATTGGGGTTTTAGAAATAAGAGGAAATATCAAGATAGTTAGGACTACACCTTCACCTAATTTTTCTTCGAGTGGTGCCTTTCCTTTAGTTTCCTAGAGGCTAATGACTTTGGCTCTCTATAACTCATCCTCTTCATCAATGGATACTTATCCCACATATTATTTCTTCTACTCTATGGGCTTATGTATAGTTTATACTCTAATAGATGCGCTCATAGGGGGTCCCTAAACTCTAGGTTTCCTTTTGTAGCAAAGAGTTACCTTTTATGTTGAGGGGGAAATTTCTTGAGTTGGGAAGTTGAGACTTACACACTTACAGTCACTTGAGCTAAAGTAGGAGGAGGAAGGGTATAATCCTTTAAACCAAAAGAGTCAATGCCAATGGGTTATTATATCATTCTAAAAGAACCTACAATACTAATAAGTTCTTCCACCTCAAGTCCTTATTTCACATATTTTCTTATAAATGATGGCTCCTGAGATTGGGGTGGCTCCTTTTATAATGGACTTGATCCAACTGAAGCTTCTTTCACACCATGCTCTTGCTTTATAGTAGTTATCATGATGGATGGTGTCTAATATGGTTCTCCCTAGTCCAATGTTAGTTGATAAGGCCTATGATTTTAAAATATTTTAGTATCCCATCCTCATGGAGATGAGAGGCTAATTCATGCATATGAAATTGAAATTTAAGGATTCACTTGTATTGATTTCAAAAGATCCTTAGTCAATCAAGTTATTTGAGCTTTCTCTAAAACCTAGACATGATCCTTTACATTCAAAAATATAAAATCATTATTGTAAGGTACATGTTCATACTCAATACCTATTCCTCATATGTGATTTTGAATCTTACCATAAGGGTTTGAATCTCTATGTGGAAAAGTAGCTAATGAATAGTACTCATTATTTCTTCTAAATTATCTAAAATGCCTTCAAATTATATAGCAAATTTTTATAATCATCAAATAAGAGACATGTAATGTGCCCTTATTTTTATTTTTCAAATCCTCATCAATGTTCTAACATAGTTGGTATGATATCTCTTATTCGACTAGCTTGTCTATAACATATTTTAAGATTTTTAAAGGGTCAACCTTGTTCTCTACAACCATGATCACTGTATAGTTGGAGTAGATCCAATAGTCTACCCTTGTTATTAGTGTATCAACAATGCTCTTTGATATTTTTGGAAATGATATTTCATGTATTGCCCTCCAGACCTAGTGATACATGTCTTCTATAATTCAGACTATGTTTCTCATATAGGTGTAGATGTGCTAAAATGAGTAGTAGTCACATATCCAATTTTATATGCAATTTAGAGATATGATATAGAGAGACCTATTGGGAATGTAGACTATGACCATGACTACATATAACATATAGGACATTTATAAATGACCTCCTATAGGCATCTTATCTTTGTTTAATATTATATCTTTTATCTTGATGTAATTATCTCTCCTAGATTAAAAGTTCTCTGAGGTCACTAATAAATCAAGTAAACACTCCCATTCTAGGTGAGGTAAATGTATTATAGGGAATACATACAACCTATTTATTAAATACATTCAAATTCAAATCTCCATCTGAAGCTTGGTGATAGAAATGAACTCTTTTTCCTTGATGATGATAACTTCTCTAGGGATAAGCAACTTACTCAACATTTTGTTAATTATGGTGTTCTTATTCCATGCTAAAATTCTATGTAAGTCAAATGTAGTCTCTATAATATTTAATAACATGTAACTTTGAAAATTGCCTCTTGTAATGTAGGCGATGATGGTTATGTGTCCTTGGTGTTATAATAAGGCACTACAGTCACCTTTCTAAAAAATAATAATTATTTTAGTAGGTCACTATAGGGCATCACCTTGGGCATGATTGTTGCTAAATGTAACCCTTTTCACTTGAATTAGAGTAAATATGCCAAAAACTAACTTTGGGATGGTGCTATATTTTCTTCATATGTATGTGCATCTACATCTCTAATTATATCCCACATAGCTAAGTAGTTGTAATATTGACCATTGAATCAAATACCATGTCTATGTATTTCATAGAATCTTTGATTGAAAACATGGAAGATGGATAG
This sequence comes from Torreya grandis, assembly GCA_037957365.1. Taxonomy (NCBI): domain Eukaryota; kingdom Viridiplantae; phylum Streptophyta; class Pinopsida; order Cupressales; family Taxaceae; genus Torreya; species Torreya grandis. Next base: position 256,478 of record JARHVA010003303.1, read on the forward strand.
ACTCCCCTGATTACTTTGGATGAAGAATCCATTGTTTTTGTATGCTTGCATAGAGTTTTAATTCTTCAATATAAATAGCTTGGGTTCTCTAAAATTAAGTCACAACTTAGACATAGGTGGATAGGGATTTGATCTATTTCAAAACTTCAATTCACTTTTGTTCATCATCAATCAAAAGGCATAATGGTTTCTTTTGATTCAATGATATATTTTTAAGTTCATGATTATAATTATAGTTCATGTGCCATTAATTCCCAACATATCCAAGCTTGTTTTAATTGTTCAATTTAAACTTTTCCATCTTTTTTTAGTGGGTATGCCATGTTATATTTATATACATTTGAAGGAATACCACATCTATGCCTTTGACAAGTGTCACCATGTTGCATATTTCATATAATTGGCCATGTCACATAAGTTTAAAAGTTACAAGTAACACATAAATATATTTCAAAATAAAATTTAGAAGTAACACATATATATTTTCATTTACCAAATATCAAAGTTAGAAGTAACAAATAAAGCTCTTTCAAAAGAAAATTTTCAAAATAAGCCTCTACATTTCTAGAATACATTATGTCCCAATTCTAAAAAATAATGGGGCTAATGTTTTGTATGATAATAGGTATGAGAACTTGATTAGAAATATGCAAAACCCCAAATATATCTAAAATCTATCCTAGGTTTGTGTATTGTGCCATGCAACAACATTGGTATGGGAAACCTAAATAAAAATATGTAACATCCAAAATATTTTCTAAATTTGTCCTGGTGTTGACAATTGATATGTACACCAATATTGGTATGGGAAACTCCAATAAAAATATTAATTATGCCATGAAACCACATTAATATGAGAAACTCAAAACAAAATATGCAACACCCAAAATATTTTTGAGATTTGTCTTAGTGTTGTGAATTATATTGCACATCAACATTTGTATGGGAAACTAGACTTAAAATAAGCAACACCCTAAATATTTATGAAATTTGTCTCATTGGTGTGAATTACATCACATAATGACATTGGTATAGGAAAAATAACACAAAATGTAAAACACCCCAAATTTTTCTAAAATTTGACCTAGAGCTATGAATTACTCTACACAAGGACATTGGTAGTGGAAATCCAACTCAAAATATTAAACACGTAAATTTTTTATAAATTTCATGCCAATGTTGATATTTTCACTATGCAATGACATTAGTATGGGAAACCCAAATCAAGACTATTCAACATCCCAAATATTTATAAAATTAATCCTAATGTTATGAATTATGATGTACACCAACATTGGTTATGGAAAATTGACCTAAAATATGAAATACCCTAAATATATATATATAGATTTTTTTTCATAATGTTGTGAATTATATCAAATAACAACATTGGTATGAAAAACATGACTCAAAATATGCAACACCCAAAATATTTATAAAATATATCATAGTGTTGGGAATGACACCACATAACATCATTGATATAATAAACCCAAAACAAAATATGAATAACCCAAAATATTTCCAAAATTTGTCCCAATGTTGTGAATATTACTACAAAATGATATTGATATTGGAAACCTAAATCAAAATATGTAGCACCAAATATTTCTAAAATTTGTCCCAGTGTTGTGAATTGCATCATGAAATGACATTGGTATGGGAAACTTGACTCAAAATATGAAACACCCCAAATATTTTTGAAAACTTTCCTAGTGTTATAAATTATGCCATACATTAATATTCATATGATAAACTACACTCAAAATATACACACCACAAATATTTTTTAAATTTACCCTAATGTTTCTAATTATGAAATGAAAAGACATTGGTACAAAAACCCAAATCAAAATATGAAACATTCCAAATATTTTTAAAATTTATCCTAGTGTTGAAAATGGTGTTGTGTAATGATGACATTAGTAGGGAAAACTGACTAAAACTGTGAAACACCCAAAATATATCTAATTTTTCCCCTAATGTATGAATTATGTCATGCATCAATATTGGTATGGGAAACTCGAATAAAAATATGAAACACCCCAAATATTTATGAAACCTAACTCAATATATTCAACATCCCAAATATTTCCAATATTTTTTCTAGTATTATAATTTGTGACATGTAATGAAACTAATATGAGAAACTTTACTTATATTATACAAAAACCTAGATATTTCTAAAATTTATCCTAGTGTTATAATTTGTGTTGTGCAATGACATTCACATGGGAAAATTGAATCAAAATATGAATAAACCCAAATTTTCATAGTGTTTAAAATTTTACAAGGCATCAAAAATGGTATGGAAAATTGAAATCAAAATATGTGACAACCTAAATAATTCAAAAACACTTTTTGACGCTGTGATTTATGCCATGAAACATCATTGGTATGGGAAACTAGAATAAAAATATTCAACACCCCAAATATTTTCTTAAATTTATCTCAGTGTTATGAATTATGCTACATAATGACATTAGTATGGGAAACCTAACTCAAAATATGCAACACCCAAAATATTTTCTAAATTTGTTTCAGTGTTGAGAATTTTAACCTATACTGACATTAGTATGGGAAACTTAACTAAAAATATGTAACACCCCAAATATTTTTGAAGCTTTTCCTAGTGTTACAAATTACATCATGCAATGAGATTAGTATGGGAAACCTAACTCAATATATTTAAAACTTCAAATATTTCCTATTTTTTTCTAATTTTGCAAATTATATTATACAAATACATACCCAACTCAAAATTTACAACACCCAAAATATATCCAAAACTTGTCCTAGTTTTATGAATTACATTATGGAATGACATTGACATGGTAAACTTGACACAAAATATGAAATACCACAAATATTTCCAAGTATTGTAAATTGAATCACATAATGACATTGGTAATACACAACTAACTCAAAAAATGTAACCCTAAATATTTTTAAATTTTTTCCAAGTGTTGCGAATTATGACACATAAAGACATTAGTATGAGAAAGTTAACTCAAAATTTACAGCACCCCAAATATTTTGAAAATGTGTTCTAGTTTTATGAATTTCACCATACATTGACATTGGTATGGGAAACTTATCTCAAAATGTGAAACACCCCAATTTTTTTTCTAAATTTTTCCCATTATTGTGAATTACACTATACAATTACATCTATATAGGAAACCCTAATACAAATATGTAACACCCCAAATATTTATATTTTTTCCCTAATGTTATGAATTGAATCACACAATGACATTATTATGGGAAACATGACTCAAAATATGTAACACCACAAAAATTTCATAAAATTGTCTTAGTGTTGAGAATTATGTTACAAAATGACATTAGTAAAGGAAAAATAAATCAAAATATGCAACACCCCAAATATAACTAATTTTTTTTCTAGTGTTGTGAATTTCACCATGCAACAACATTGGTACAAAAAAATTAGCTCAAAATATGCAACACCCCAAAAATTTCTAAAGTTTATTCCAATGTTACAAGTTACACCATGCAATGCCATTGGTATAGGAAAATTTATTAAAAATATGCCACACCACAAATATTTTGTAAATTTATCCCAATGTTATGAATTACAACATGCACCAACATTGGTATGGAAAACCCCACTGAAAACATGTAACACCTAAAATATTTAAAAAAAAAAATACCTGTGTTGTAAATTATACCATAAAAATACATTGTTATGGTCAACCTAAATCAAAATGTGCAACATCCTAGATATTTTGGAAATTTGACATAGTGTTTCAAATTATGATGTTCAACAAAATTAACATGAAAAACCTAACTCAAAATATGCAACAACACCCAAATATTTATGATTTTTTCCCCAATTTTAAAAAATATATCATGCATCAACATTTGTATAGGAAACCCAAATAAAAATATGAAACATCCCAAATATTTCTAAAATGTGTTCTAGAGTTGTGAATTATGTAACACCATTACATTTGTATGGGAATCCCTATTAAAAATATGCAAGACACCAAATATTTTTCAAATTTATCCAAGTGTTATAAATTTTTCCACACAAAAACATTAGTATGGGAACTTGACTGAAATTATGTATCACCCCACATATTTCTTAATCTTATCCCAGTGCTCAAATTATGTCACATGATGACATTAGTATGGAAAACCCAACTGGAAATATGTATCACCTAAAATATTTTTCAATTTTTTCAAAATGTTGTAAATTATATTATGCTTTGACAATGGTAAAAGAAACTTGACTCAAAATATGCAACACTTAAAATATTTCCAAAAATACTCCTAGTGTTATGATTTACATTATGTAATGACATTAGTATGGGAAACTAGACTCAAAATATGGACCACCCTAAATATTTACTAAATTTATACCAGTGTTACAAATTTTAATGTGTACTAATATTGGTATGGTAAACCCAACTAAAACTATTCAATAAACCAAATATTTAAAAAAAAATCCAAGTGTTACGAATTGCATAAAGTAATGGTATCAAAAACATGATTCAAAATATGAAACACCAATATATTTACTATTTTTGTCCTAGTGTTATGCATTTCACTGGTAACAATGTTAGTATAGGAAACCCAACTCAAAATATGCAACACCCAAATAATTCAAAATTGTGTCCAAATTTTGAAAATTACATCATGAAACAATAATTGTATTGAAAACCTAACTCAAAATATGCAACACCAAAAATATTTCTAATTTTTTCCCCCATATTAATAATGTCATTGTACAAAGATATTGGTATGAGAAACCTAACTAAAAAATATGAAAAATCTCAAATATTTATTAAATTTGTCCCATTGTTATGATTTATGGCATCTAATGACATTGATATAGGAAACCCTACTAAAAATATGAAACATCCAAAATATTTATAAATTTTTCTTAGTGTTTAAAATTAAACTGAACAATGAAATTGGTATGTGAAACCCAACTCAAAATATGCAACATCCCAAACATTTTAATAAATTTTTCCAAGTGCTTAAAATTACACTACACAATGACATTGGTACAAGAAACCTAACTCAAAATATGCAACACCACAAATATTTATAATTTTTTTGTAGTGTTGTAAATTACACCACAAAATGACATTGGTATAGGAAACCCAACACATAGTAATAACACCCAAATATTTCCAAATTTTATCCCAATGTCGATTTTTTTTGATATAACAACATTTGTATGGGAAGCTCGACTCAAAATATGTAGCACCACAAATATTTTGGAAAATTTTCCCAATGTTACAAATTAAAATGTATACTAACATTGGTATGGAAACCCCATTGAAAATTTGTAACACCCCAAATATTTAAAAAAAATCCTAGTTTTGTGAATTGTGTCACACAATGACATTGGTATGGAAAACCTAACTAAAAAAATGAGACATTGAAAATACTTCCAAATTTTGTCCCAATATTACAAATTATGATGTGAAAAGACAATATTACATGAAACTTGATTAAAAATATGGAACACCGAAAATACTTTTCAAATTTGATCCAGTGTTGTAAATTGTACTATGGAATTGCACTGGTATAGGAAACCCAATTCAAAATATGAAACACCCTGAATATTTATGAATTTTTTTCTAGTTTTGTTAATTATGTCATGCATTAAATTTTATATAGGAAACTTGACTCAAAATATGAAACACCCTAAATATTCCTAAAATTTGTCCTACTATTTCAAATTATGTAGCGTAATGATATTAGTATGAGAAACCCAATTAAAAATATGAAACACCCAAGATATTTCTAAAATTTGTCCCAATGTTTAGAATTTTGCCACATAAGGAAATTGGTATGATAAACTAACTCAAAATATGCAACATCTCATATATTTTGTAATTTGTAACAACATTAATATGGGAAACTCAACTCAAAATATTCAACATCCTAAATATTTTCCAATTTTTTCCTAGTGTTTCAAATTCCACTATATAATTAAATTTTTATAGGAAACCTGAATCAAATATGCAACACTCAAATTATTTCTAAATTTTTTTATAGTGTTGTAAATTTTGTCATGTAATGACATTAGTATAGGAAACCATACTCAAAATATGTAACACCCAAAATATTTTTAAATTTTTTTGTAGTGTTGTGAATTTCACCATGTAATGACTCTTATATGGTAAACTTGACACAAAATATGAACAACCCCAACTATTTACTAAATGTGTCCCAGTGTTGTAAATTGCATTATGTAATGACATTAGTATAGAAAATCCAAATCAAAATATACAACACCCCAAATATTTTTAAAATTTATCACAATGTTTTTTACTATGCCATATAATGACATTGGTATGGGAAACCCAAATAAAATAATTCAATACCCAAAATATTATGAAATTTATCTGTGTTATGAATTGCGATGTGCATTAACATTGGCATGGGAAAACTAACACAAAATATGAAACACCCCAAATATTTCTAATTTTTTTCACAATGTTATGAAATTCGCCATATAATAATATTGGTATGGGAAATCTAACTCGAAATATGCAACAGCCCAAATGTTTCTAAAATTTGTCCTAGTGTTGTCAATTACATTTCATAACAACATTTATATAAGAACCTCACTGAAAATATCCAACACCCCAAATATTTCTAAAATGGGTCTTAGTTTTGTGAGTTGTGTCATATAATGACACTAGTATGGGAAACTTGACTCCAAATATGTAACACCCCAAATATTTATAAAATTTATCCTTGTGTTACAAATTGTGCCACACATTGACATTGATATGGGTAACTTAACTAAAAATATGAAACACCCAAAATATTTCAATTTTTTTTCTAGTATTTTGAATTCTACTGCACAATGACATTGGTATAGGAACCTTGAGTACAAATATGTAAAATCCAAAATATTTTAAAAAAGTTATTAGTGTTGTGATTTATAAGGTAAATTAACATTGGTATGGGAAACCCATACAAAAATATGAAAAGCCAATAATAATTCTAAAATTTATCCTAGTGTTTTGAATTGCACCACACAACAACATTGGTATGGGAAACTTGACTTCAAAAATTAAACACCCCAAATATATCCTAATTTTTTTAGTGTTATGAATCACATTACAACTTATTATGGTGTAATAGACACAATTAAAAATATAAAACACCATAAATATTTTAAAAATTTGTCTTGTTTTGTGAATTGCATTATCTAACAATATTCATATGGGAAACTAGACTCAAAATATGAAAAACACCAAATATTTTAGAAATTTTTCCTAGTGTTATGAATTAGATCATGAAAAAACATTAGTATAGGAAACATGACTCAAAATATGTAACACCCCAAATATTTCTTAAATTTGTCTTAGTGTTGTGAATTAGTTAACCTGCATTGACATTAAAATGGGAAACTTGACTGAAAATATGCAACACCCAAAATATTTCCTAAAATTTTCATAGTGTTGTGAATTATGTTATGCACTAACAATGGTATAGGAAACCTGACTCAAAATATGCAACATCCCAAATATTTCCAAAATTTATCCCAGTGTTTAGACTTATGTTGTGAAATATCATTGGTATAAGAATCTTGATTGAAAATATACAACACCTCAAATATTTCATATTTTTCCCTAGTATTGTGAATTACACTATAAAATATCATTGGTACTAGAAACTTGACTCAAAATATATAAAACCCCAAATATTTATTAAATTTTTCCTAGTGTTGTGAATTTCACTATACAAAGACATTGGTATGGGAAACTTGACTCAAAATGTGCAACACCCCAAATATTTATAAAATTTGTCGCAATGTTCAAAATTACACTAAACCTTGACATTGGTACAAGAAACCCATCTCAAAATATTAAATAGCCAAATTTTTTCCTAAATTTTTTCCAGTGTTATGAATTTCACCCTACAATGATACCAATATAGGAAACCCTACCATAAGTGTGCAACACCCCAAATATTTCTTAAATTTTTCCTTATGTTTCAAATTTCACCACATAAGGACATTGGTATGGCAAACTCATCTCAAAATATGAAACATCCCAAACATTTCTTAAATTTGTCCAAGTGTTGAGAATTGATTTGTATAATGACATAATTATGGGAAACATGACTCAAAATATGAAACAACCCAAATATTTATTAAATGTGTTCCAATGTTTTGAATTGCATTGCATAATGACATTGTTAGTAGAAACCCAACGTAAAATATTCAACACCACAAATGTTTCCAAAATTTATCCTAGTGTTGCAAATTGCATAATGAAACAACATTGTTATGGGAAACCTAACTCAAAATATGAAAAACAATAAATTTTTATAAATTTTTTCCTAATGTTATGAATTGTGATGCTCAACACTACTGGTATAGGAAAACCCAATGAAAATATTCAACACTTCAAATATTTCCAAAAGAAGTCCTAGTGTTACAAATTATAACACATAAGACAATGTTATAATAAAACTTACTCAAAATATTCAACATATCAAATAATTTTGAAATTTTTACTGGTATTTTAAATTGTGATGTACAATAACATTGATATGAGAATCTTGATTCAAAATATGTAATAACACCCCAAACATTCTAAAATGTTTTCTAGTGTTAAGAATTATGTTGTACATAGACATTGGTATATAAACTTGACTTAAAATAAGAAACACCCCAAAATTTTGAAAAATTGTTCTAAGTGTTGAAAATTGCATAATAAAATGACATTAGTAAGAGAAACCCAACTAAAAATATTTAACACCTCAAATATTTCAAAAATTTGTCCCAGTGTTCTGAGTTGCTTTGCACAATGACACTAGTATATGAACTTGACTTAAAAAAATGCAACACCCCAAATATTTTATATGTTTATCCTTGTGTTTAAATTTCACTATGAAATGACATTAGTATGGGAAACTTGACTAAAAATATACAACGCCCTAAATCTTTCTAATTTTTTTCCTAGTGTTGTAAACTACACCATGCATAGAAATTAGTATGAGAAACCTAAATCAAAATATTAAACACTCCAAATATTTTGAAATCCATCCAAGATTTTTTAATTGTGCTATGCAATGACATTGTTATGGGATACTATACTCAAAATATGATAGACCCCAACTATTTTTGAAAATTGTCCTATTTAAGTGAATTGCACCACATAATGACATTGGTATGGTAAACATGACTCAAAAAATTAATAACCCCAAATATTTCATAAATTTGTTCTAATGTTATTAATTTATCTACATAAATACATTGGTACAGGAAATTAGAATGAAAATGTGTAACACCCTAAATATTTTTTTAAATATGTCCTAGTGTTATAAATTGCATCACATAATGACATTGGTATGGGAAACCAATTAAAAATATGAAACATAAAAAAAAAAATATTTATAAAATTTTCCAAATGATGTGAATCACACCATGCAATAATATTTCTATGGGAAACCCAAGTCAAAATATGCAACACCTTAGATATTTTATGAAATTTGTCCCAATGTTTTAAATTGGGTCATGAAATGACATTGGTATGGTAAACTTGACTCAAAATTTGAATAACCCCAAATTTATTCTAAATTTGTCCTAATGTTTCAATGAACATTATTTAATGACATTAGTATGATAAACCTGACTCAAAATATGCAACACTACAAATATTTTTAAATTTTTTCCAAGTGTTGTGAATTCTAGCAAATAATGACATTGGTATGGGAAACTAAACTCAAAATATGCAACACCCAAAATATTTTTTAAATTTTTCCCAATGTTGAAAATTGTACTATAAAATGACATTGGTAGGGGAAACCCGAATGAAAATATGAAATACCAAAAATATTTCCTAAATTTGTCCCAATCTTTCAAATTGCAATGCACACTAACATTGGTATGAGAACTTGAATTAGTGTTATGAATTTCAATTGCGTAATGACATTGGTATTAGAAAATTGAGTTAAAATATACAACACACCTAATATTTCCTAATATTTTACTAGTTTTTTGCATTTCACTATGCAATGACATGGGCATGATAAACTAGACTCAAAATAGTCAATAGCTCAAATATTTTAAAGAATTTGTCTTAGTGTTTCAAAGTATAGTGCGAAATGACATTGGTACGTGAAACCAGACTCAAAATATGTAATACCCCAAATATTTTTTAAATTTGTCCTAGTATTATGAATTTTGCCATGAAATTGCATTGGTCTTTGAAACATGACTCAAAATATGCAACACCCAAAATATCTCCTAAATTTTTCCCAACATTGTGAATTATGCCAAGCAACAACATTGATATTGAAAATCTTACTAAAAATATGCAACACCCAAAATATTTTTGAAAATTTTCTCAGTTTTGAAAACTATAGCATGTAATGGAATTGGTATGGGAAACCTAACTAGTATTGTGAATTGTGCCATGAAATGGCACTACTACAAGAAAAAATACTAAAAATATACAACACCCAAAATATTGGTATGATAAATTAGACTCAAAATATGCAACACACAACATTTATCAAACTTGTCCAAGTGTTGAAAACTACATAGTACAATGATATTAGCATGGGAAAGCCTACAAAAATATGCAACACCCCAAAAATTTATAAAATTTATCCCAATGTTTTGAATTTTGTCATGAAAGGACACATGTATGGGAAACCCAACTATAAATTTGAAACACCTCAAATATTTTATAATTTTGAACTAGTGTTTCAAATTGCATTTTGCCATGACATTTGTATAGGAAACCTAAGTCAAAATATGCAATAACCTAAATATTTCCAAAATTTATCCTAGTGTTATGAATTATGTTGTATAATGAAATTGGTATAGGAAACCTAACTCAAAATATGAAACACTCCATGTATTACTAAAATTTGTCATGGTATTATGAATTACACCATGCAAAGATATTGGTATGGGAAATTTATTTAACCTTTTATGGTTTTACACAAGTGTAATTCCTATGTTTTGTTAAAGGGCTGAGAAGTCTAAATTGATTAAATAATATTCAATAATTAAGAACTTATTTATTTATTTATTTTTAAAAATACTTTTAACTTGCTTAAAATAGTGATAAATATGCATAAATAGAGACTTTTTTGGAAACTAATTGTCATGGATGATCTAGGTCCTAAATAATAGATTTTAGATAGTTTTGAGTGTCATCAACAAGGTCCTAAGATATGTTTGCTCACTAGATAATAACACCACACCTAGACAATAGTGTCATACTATGGTAGTTTCCTCAAAGTGGTGTTACTATCCCCTTTACAAGATTGTTCCTATTTGATAGGAGCACTTGTGCATGTGTTTTAGGTCCTGTTCTTGTACACATGAAATTTAGAACTCTATGTTATGTATGGGAATCCTTATTTAGTGTGCAAACCCTAATCCTCCTTGTAAGTATAACATAAGAAATAAATGTGTGTTTGTTAGTAAGATAGTATAGACATCCTCAACACCCCATTATCAAGAGAGTTTCCTACATACCAATACTCTGAGGATAGATCAAGCCTGATGTAGTTCTCCCACCTAGTGATTGATGGAAGTGTCAGTGAATGATATAATGAGAGTGGACTTGGATGCCTTGAATGTGCTTAATCTTTGAAATATTTGAAGTTAGGGTTTAGGGATGTTTTATATGGTATTATGTAGAAGTATGTAAGTATAGGGATCAATACCTTAATTTTTCTCAAATTATCTTTTGTTTGAATAGGCTTTTGCATTTATTTTCCATATAATAAATAAAGGTCAAAGAGGCTTGTATTTATAGAGATCTATAACATGTGTAGATAAGAAAATGTGCTTAGGGTGAACTTAGGAGGGGCACACATTTGAAAAAGTATTTGTTTAAAAGCTTTATGGTAAAGGATAATAATGCCTAGTTGGGGACACTAGTGTTATGTGGCTTTGTGTCCCAAATGTGGTGCTAATGTCTACTTGGTAGACTGTTAGGTAAACTAGGTTGGGATCTAGGAGAGTGTCATAGGACTATGTTTAAACTAACTATAGTTATATATGGTAGGTACCATGGCTAGAGAAGTGTGTCTAAGGCTCGAGGATAGGTCTAGGGATAAGGTAGGAATAGGTTAACTCAAACAACACTCTTAGCATCTAAATACCACTTTTAGGTCATTACATTCCTGTCCCCCCACCGTTTATGCTAGAAATGCAACAAAGTGAAACGACTAGTATAAAGGAAAAAGAAGTGTACCTAGACTTAAATTGGAAGTGAAGCCCATGTAATTGAGTCTAAGTATGTTAATTTGGGTCTGTATTTGTGAAACATAATCCAAAGCAATAACTTGAAATTAAACATGCAAAAATTAGTCCTTACTTAAGAGATGATCAAAATCAAAAGACTATGATGAATAAAGTAAATAAGAATAGATGAGTAAAGAGAGAGGAAAGGAATGAACACATCAAATTTGGTACATAAACCAATGCATGAACCTAGTGACAACCTATGTGTGTGAGTGTACATAATGATCATATCATTGAGTAGCTTGGACTGAGCTAATGGCTTGTTCAATTCTCAGATGGGTGGATCAAGAATTCAATCCAATTTTGACCCCATCATTACACATCCTTGATCAGTGGATCATGATTTATGAATAGCTTGGATAAGACTATAAGTGTGTCTAACCCTCTCATATGGTTGGCTCAAGAACTAAAGTAAGCCATGACTCCATCGTTTCCCACCTATGTGAAGTAGATGCATCTATAAATTAACTATGTATAGTGATGAAAGTATTTAAGTGATTAAATATAATTATGTATGTTAGTTCTATAGCCACTCAAGTATATGTAATAGCTTTGGGCCAATTGAGAATGCTAACCAATGTAAATGGAATAAAGCACAAATCTAGTAAAAACTTGGAATATGATAGCAAGTGTATATAATGTAAAGAATGACATGGGGTTTTTCATTACATCTAATCAAATTATGTGTAGTTGAGTCTATGGAAAATATGTTTCATGCACATGCCCTCAATCTAGTATCTAAGTATATTGTATCTCAGTTGAGGATGTAATAATTAGATCTATGTAACTGAACTGAATATGAGACTGATCATGTTGTGGATGATTCCCCCATATCTTAGCAAATGGTATGAATCTAAGACATAAATGAATGTATCTAAACAAAATTATCAAACCTATGACTCTGCTTATGTAAATCTATATTATACCTAGTGTACGGGTCTAGTTAATCTAGACTATCCTAAAGATATGGATATTAGATAGTAGTTCCCTATAGTGGATAATAGCATCCTATGGTGCTAATGTCTATTTGGTCTAAAATCTAGCTATTCTAAACTATTTTTAGAGTCTCTATTATTTTCTATGTTTGCCATGTGTTTGCTTTTTGAAACTAAGCATGTGTGCTAATTTTTTTTTGTGAATTCAGGAAAGTAGGAAATTGATGTCTATGACAAACCCTTGTGAATGCCCCCTCTTTTGAGGGTAGTTTTGAAACTTGTGTAAGAATTGACCTCAAAATAAGTAGCTCTAAAAATGTCTTATGCAAAGCATATGCATGATATTCTAATACACTGCACAAATATAACATTAGAATGTAAGTGAATCTAAGCATAAGTAGGTAATGTAAGATGTATGCTATAATATAGCATTTCACAATGGTGTTAAAATAGATTTAATCAATGTATAACAACAAACCTACATAATTACCTAGGAATATGGGGTATGACGTCCATCATGACACCCAAATAAGAAGGGTAGACTCATGAGGTTACTCATGGAATTGAAATTAGTGTGTGTGTAAAAATAAAATACAAGTGTCATGGTGAAGAATCATACACATAAGCATACATACAAAAACACTAGGTACAAAAAATTAGGCCAATGGGACATAATATAAGGGACATGGGCACGTGTCACTAAATATGAGAATTAAGACATACAAGGACATGTTCAAATGTCCATGTATACAATCAACAAGTAATTTGGATTAGAGCCACATAGAAGGCAATGCTCAAATGTCAGCATATAGAAAAAGGAAAGCACACAAAATGGACATGGGCACTCATCCAAGGCATCCAAATAGAGAAGTGGCATAGAGCTAAAGAACAATGGCATATTCAAATGCCCTTAAATATTAAAAAACATAGGTAACATAATCAGGTTTAATATATGAAGATTAGAAATGAAAACATCTATAACTATGTAGTATAAATCTATGTAAATGCTAGGATGTATATATGATGACTCTAACTAGTGATAGTCAGTAAAAAATTTGACCAATGAGTAACAATGATCAACATCATGATAAATTAATGCATAAACTAGAATGTATAGAATGTAATGATATAACCTAGTAATAACAACTATATAAGAGATGCCCCCAAGTGGGCATATGTATTAAATATATAAACTTACATCAATGTACCCCTAGTGGGTAGATGATAGCTCTAGATCAACATAGTGGACTAGGGTCATTTATGTAATCTTTAAGCACTTGATAATAACAAATGAAACATATGCATATGATAAAACTGACTATACTATGATAATTATCAATATTCAATATCTAAAAAGTAGTAGAGATGTAAACATAAAAATGAATACAATTATAAATTTTTTATATTTTTGAAATATTTGAGTGTTTTTTATATTTTGACATGTTATATTATTTTTATGTTTTTTGAGTATAAGCTATGTACAATAAAATGAAAATAAACTATGTAAAAGGATAAAGATAGAAAAGGAAATGTGTATGAGTAAAATGACAATGAACACTTTATTATTTATATGTAGAGTCTCTTTAGATGCATGATGTTTAGTGGATTTTTGAATTATTTTCCATCAAGTGAAGCTATATGATATACTTTTAGGCTAATATTTTCTATGATGATTTATGGTCCAAGCCAATTTGTTTTAAATATTCTTTTATTATTTCTTTGGGGTCAACATTTTTCAAAATTTCTTTCAATACTAGATCATTGATTTTAAATTCCTTGTGTAATCTATTATTATAGGTTCTCTAGATTCACTTCTGATAACCTCTGATTTGTTCTATGACTTGGATACATGTATGATCTAACTATTCTATTTCATGGAGACGTCTCTCTTTGTACTGGTCATCTATGATGAGTCTTTTTTAAAGATACCCATAAATATTGGATTTATAATTCTAATGGAATAATGGATTATGTGCTATATATAAGTGAATAAGGAGTATCTCATATTGTGTATGTATATTGTTATGGTAAACAAAAGTTCATAGATGAGTTGATTATGCTAGTCATCACTAAATTTTTTTATTGTTTTGTTGAGAATACTATTTACTCATCTTATTCATTGCCTTTGCTTGACCATTACCCTATGGGTAGTATGTTGTAGAGAATGTGTGTCAATTTTTGTATTTGTTTCATAAATTTTTCATTATTTTTTTCTTGAAATAGGTTTCATTATTTGTAATTATGGATTTTGGGAGATCGAAGAGGAAAATAATATTGGTCATGAGAAACTAGTAAATATCCTCCCCCTTTATTGATTATAATGGGATTGTTTCTCCTCATTTTGTAAAATATTATGTGGTTGTGATAATGAATTTGTGTCCTCCTACAGATTCTAGGTTTATCTTACCTATTACATCGAAGCCCCACAACATGAATGGCCATGATGATATGATAGGTTGAAGCTACTGTGAAGGTACATGGTGAAAGTTACCGTGGCATTGACATTTGTCACATAATTTTGCATACTCTTAACATTATTGTTCCATGGTTGGCCAATAATAACCTTGTCTAAATAACTTGTGTGGTGTTGACTTACTATTCAAATGACCATCACATTCGTTGTAATATATCTGTCTAATAGCCAATTTAGCTTCCTTGTTTGTTAAACATTAGAATACGTGTCCACCAAAGGATATTTTGAATAAATCGCTACAAATGATGACATATAGAAAATATTTCCATTTTATCTTTTGTTTTATGTTCTTTTTAAAATTATTTAGTGTGATAGATTAATTCAAAAAGTTGTATATATTGGAGAACCATTCATATGGTGTTGAATTATGTTTCGTAACTAGGAATATAAGAGTGATAAGGTCCACATAGGATACTAATGAATATTGTAATAATTTAATTATGATTAGAGATTACTTTGCATCCATATTTATGGGGATAAATGATGAGACACTTACCATTGCATCAACATGATGGTTGTATTTATGTGGGATGTTCTCAATAAATAAATCATCAACTAAGTGTGTAGTAACTAAACCATGTCCTTATAATGAATTAGGTGTTATTATTTAGTTTAGTAAACATTTGTGTCTTGATTAAAAATTAATTTAGAGTCTCTATAGACATTTATTGATTTTATCTTGAGAACCTGAGCTACTTCAAAGACTAAGATGAGAGCTTCACATTTTGAGATATTGTTAGTGTATGAAAAATTAAGTCAGCATGCAAGAGTTACTGTGTGTCTTAGAGGATTTATGGAAAAATTTCTAATGCCAACATGATATACACATAAATAATGATGAAATAACATCATCTATGTATCTGTAGTGGTATTATATGTTGTGAAATCATCTCTAAAATCATCATTAATAGGATTTATATCTAGTAATGGAACTAATTCCAATTGGTCTATAATTATTTATCCTTTTTAACAATTTTTGTAATATGATTTTGAGGTCAAATTCTGTAAGTAACATAACCCATTTTGTAATAGACCCAAAATATGTGGTTTTGACATGAGGAATTTTAAGGGATCAAACTTGGTAATGATCTGTGTGTCATCATTAATGATGTAGTGATGAAGTTTTTGAGTAGCAAATACTAGTACTACGTAAATATTTTTAATTATTGTATAATTTCACTCATAGTAAACTAATGTATGAATAATGTGATAAAATTATCTTTCTTTATGTTGGTCATCATGTTACACTAGGAGTTCTCCTAGTGCATGATTTGTAACTAAAATATAAAGTAGGAGTGGTTTACTAGGTATAGGTGGAACCAATATAGGAGGGTTGAGTCGGTATTGCTTAAGTTTATTAAATATTCCACTCTAATTTCACATCCTTTTTAAGTATTCTTGTAAATTATTGGGTTTTATCTACAAGTTGTGCCTCAAATTGATAAATTTCCTAATCGTTCCCATAGAGGGACCAAAGTTATTTTATATTAGTATGAGGAGGCATATCCATGATTTATTTAAAATTATTAGGGTCAAATTCTATTTTTCATTGAGATATAATGAAACCCAAAAGTATCCTTGAGGAAAATACAAAGACACATTCCTTAGGGTTGAGTTAAACACTTTATTTTTTATTTTTTTGAAAATTTGTTGTGAATAGATTGCATGGTGTTGCCACTCTTTTGAATTTGACAAAAAATAATCAACATAATATTTAACTATTTTATGTATGATATCATTAAATATATGAATCATAGTGGATTAGTAATTTACATCAAAGTTATTTAGTCTAAATGGCATCACTATATAGTAAAAGGTGCCCCATAGTGTGGTGAAATAAGTCTTTTATTATTCTTAATCAATAATATTTATTTGATTATAGTAAAACCATCCATAAAGGAGAGAATTTCATAGCCTCTTATGGAATCCACTATCATATCAATGTTTGGTAAATGGAATTCATCTTTAGAACATGATTTGTTCAAGTCCATGGAGTGAAAAAAACATTGGATTTATCTATTAGGTTTCACAATAGGAACAATATTGGCAACCCACTATGGGTGAGTGACTAGTCAAATGAAACCAACATCTTACAACCATTAAATCTCATCCTTGATAAGAAGAGAAAATTTATGATGCATTTTGTGAATCTTTTATTTTACTATCTTAGCATCATGATATAATGTAGTTTTGTGTACTACAACTGGGAGATCAATGCTAGGCATATCAGAATAAGCCCATGTAAATACTTCCAAAAAATTGGTTAAATTTTGATGAATATCTATGTCTTCTAATTTATATAGGGTGGGAACCAATATTATGATTAGAATATTATTTTCAATGCCATAATTAAATTCAACTATTTCTTAATTAAGCAATGTAGATTGATCTAATGTATATCATGTTGTAGGGATTGTATCATCTATGATAGGTTACATATGATCTAAATCATCTAAATGCTCACCAAATTATGCATAGGAACTTATGGAATGAATAAACCTATTCTTATGATAGAAGGAAGGGAAATCTTCATACATGCCTAAGAATTATAAGAAATCTTCATCGTTAGTGAACTCATCAAGAATTGGTAGATCTAGAGAAACTGTATCATCAATGGCATTGGGGTATATGACTAAAAGTTTATAAACATGGTTCAATGTATCAATTTATCATGGAATAGGGGGAAAATGTGATGTGTTTAGAAGCATTATGAGAGGATTTGGCATTATATTTATCATTTATATATCTAATTCCTTATTTGACCTTTTAATCATATAATTTAAAAAGATTTAGAATTCCTTGCTCATGTTTTCTAAGGCCTTGACCTATGTAACCCATCTTCTAAAAATGTTATTATTCAAAAGGGGAAGTAAAATTATTACCTTGTATACTGAAAATAACTGCTAGAGTGGTATGCATCTTTTGAATTATTGATTGGGCTGGTGTAGAATAAACATCCATGTGTGGAATATAATTATGTGAAGGCTCTATATGTTGAAAATACTTAAATGGTTATTTATACATAGGGCATGTATATATATTACCTTTATTTATAAATTTTAATCATGCATGTAATATTGATGTAATTATGTGAATAGAGTAGATCCATGGTCTCTTAAGTAATAGATTGTAATTTAGATCATTTGGAATGACTTGGCATGTTTTAGGTAGTGTTTGGGGTCCAACGGTAATTTTTAATGTGATTTAAATAAAAAATTTACATGGAATCTTATCAAAACCTTAGATTCTCATATAAAAAGGATCCAAATCTTTAGAATGGATGTTAACATGGCATATAAAAGAGATGTTGTTGAAGTTCAACCTTGATCCATTATCAACTACAAGTCATTTGATACCCACCTCATTAATTCATAAATAAATATAGAGAGGTAGGTGAAAAATATAATGTGTTGGGTTGGATGGTCCTCTCTCTCAAAAAAATATGTTATTCTATCCATTTCATAGTGTTGATAATATAAGAAACATAGGTAGACTCATATGTTCAAGCTACTTAAGTATCATAGAGTGATACATATAAAATATATTTGTATGTTTTATAATGTTCTAAAAGCTCTAAAATGGAAATTTTACTTGAAGTATTACCACTTCGATCAATAAAGCTATAACCATGGGTATTACAAACCTACCAAGCATCAGGACTACATGAGGACATCATAACCTAGATTGTAGGGTCTATGAAGAGACTAGAGCTAAAAATAGATGCAAGATGTGGGTGAGATGTTTGTGATCAAGAAGAAGGATGGATAAGTGATGTCAATGATGTTTTGATATATCTACTAATGATGTGAAATGAATCAAAATAGACCAAAGATAAAAATACATCTAAGGGAGTTTTATTTATTTTAGGCAGTATAACTATTATTTGATTTAATAAGTTATCTATGTGTTTAAGGAATACTGTCTTAATTCTATTACACATAGAAAAAAGATAACATGTGAAATAAACAATGTAACATGAAAGACAATTGAGTCAATATGAAGCATCATGTATACATATATCTATGTGATTAAAGATTACTGTCTTAATTGTATTGAACATAGAACAAAGAAAACATGTGAAAGAAAGAGTGCAACATGAAAGACATTTGAGCTGATATGAAACATCATATATACATATATCTATGTGATTAAAAAATAATGCCTTAATTTTATTTCATAGAGAAGAAAGATAACATGTTATGAAATATGATATATATTGTATTTGATATAAAGTATCATCTATACATGTGTTTATGTCTTTTTTTAGTTCATTCCACAATAAAAGGAACAAACATGTAAATGAAAGTATTAAACCTTGCAGTAATAAGTGATTAATTTCTTCTATCATTATGATTAGGATTATAGAAGAAATGTGAATCTTAAATTTCAATTCTATAAATGTAGACCCTAGGGTTTGGTATTGCTAGGGTTTTGAATTGGGATAATTTAGCCAAAAATTTAAATAAAATATAAATAAATGACACCCTAATGTGGTAATTATTCAATGGGATAGGTACTACACAAAAAAATAGGAATTTGTAACCCTAATTTGGTGTAAAAAATATATAAAAGGTAAACCCTAGGCAAGACTAGGGTTTTAGGCAATGTTTGAAGTAAGTCAAGTTCATCAAATGATTTAATTTTTTAGGGTTTTACAAAAGTGTATTTCCCATGTTTGGTTAAAGAGATGAGAAGTCTAAATTAGTTAAATAATATAAAATATTTAAACATTGATTTATTATGTATTTTGACTTCTTTTAAATTTTTAAAATAGTAATAAATATGTTTAAATAGAGACTTATCTATAAAGTGACTATCGTAGATGATTAGGGTTCTAAAAACTAGGTTCTAGATAGTTTATAGTGTCATAAACAAGGTCCTAAGATCTATTTTCTCACTTAACAATAACACCCCACCTAGATAGTAGCACCATACTAATGTAGTGTCCTCAAAATGGTGTTAGTGTCCCCTTTCTAAGACTATTCCTATTTTCTAGGAGCACCTATGATTGTGTTTTTAGGTCTTGTTTCTATGTGTATGAAATTTGAAACTCTATGTTGTGCTTTGAAAACCTAATTTAATGTCAAACCCTAATCCTCTTTGAAATTATGGCATGAGATATAAATGTTTTTGATAGTAAGATATGCTAGATATCCTTAACACCCTACTATGAAGAAAGTTACCTACGTACCAAAACTCCAAGGAGGGATCAAGCCTAATGTAGTTCTCACACCTAGTACTTGATACAAGTGCAAGTGAATGTTAGAATGAGAGTGGACCTAGATTCCTTGAATGTGCTTTAGATTTAAAATATGGGTTTAGGTCTATTTTAGATGGTAGTATTTAG
>JARHVA010003303.1:282500-285000 GCA_037957365.1 Torreya grandis
ATATATATATATATATATGTATGTATATACATACATATATATATATATATGTATGTATGTATGTGTATGCTGCAAAATGTTATTTCAACTATTAAGGTGTCATTGAGTTTTTAATTAATAAATTTGATAATTTAAGATTGTTTCATCAAAACATTTAAATAGTCTTTAAATAAATACCTTTCTCAACAATGTAATTAAAACACCTTATTAAAATCTAGGTGGAGATTTAACTAATCCAATTTATAAAATGTTTAATTATCCAAGTTAATTAAATAGTTTAAATAACTGATCAAATAATAATTAATAATTAGTACATAATTTGAAATGAAGTGAAAAATATTTACTTAATTTATCTAAAAGTAATAAAATTACTAAAATTTATTTGCAAAATATCATTTGTCTATGAGTAGAAGGAGCACAAGGAACAATAAGTAATTACTAAAATTACTAATAGTATATTAGATATTATGTGGTATTTTAGTAGAGGGGAAGGAGCAGAAGGAGCGAAAGACATTCAATAGGTTATAGGTGTGGTAAGTTAGGGTGGAAGGAGTCGAAGTATTTTAGCAATTTATAGGATATTCTAATGGTGTAGATCTCCAAACCCTAGATACTCCTAGGCTTGGAGAGAGGATAAGGAAGAAGAAAGAAGATTCAATGAAATTCAGTGAAGGAATATTTTGAGTTACTATAGGCCTTAGGAGAGGAGCTTTCCTGAGTAGAAGGTAAAGGAAGACCTTTAACAATATCATTTTGATTTTCATTCTGAGTGGGAGGAAGTAGCGGTAATAGTGGAAGACCTTCAGCAAATTCATTTTCAATTTCAATTAGAGTGGGAGGAAGTAATAGTAATTGCAAAGACCTTCAACAATTTCAATTTGATTTTCATTCTAAGTGGGAAAAAGTAATAGTAACTATAGAAGTCAATCAATAATTTCAATTTTATTTTCACTATGAGTGGGAGTAAGTAATGATAACTATGGAAGACCTTCAATAGTTTTAATTTGAATTTCAATCTAAATGGGAAGAAGTAATGGTAACTATAGAAGACCTTCAGTAATTAGAATTTGAATTCAATCTAAGCAGGAGGAAGTAATGATAACTACATAAGACCTTCAACAATTTCATTTTGAATTTCAATCAAAGTGGGATGAAGTAATGGTAACTGTAGAAGACCTTCAACAATTTCAATTTGATTCTCATTATGAGTGGGAGGAAGTAATAGTAACTATGGATGACATTAAATAACTCCAATTTGAATTTCAATCTAAGTATGAGGAAATAATGGTAATTATGAATGAAATTCAATAAATTCAATTTTAATTTCAATATGAGTGAGAGGAAGTAATGGTAACTGTGGAATACTTTAAGCAATCTAAAGTTCACTTTTCTCTAGTCAAAGGGAGAAAAAGGAGGAGAAGGAGACTTCTCCCATTAGGACATGGATGAGAAGTAAAACAAGGGTAAGGAGGAGACAATTATGTCCTAGTTATGGGTGGACTAGGGGTAGTCCATTCCACCACTGGCATCCCCTATAATTTTGAATGGAAAGCTACATGGGAGAGTTTTAGTGTAAAAGACCTTCAACATTTAGAATTCCAATTTGATCTGGAAAACTAAAACACTTATTTTGACATGGATGGGAGCAGGAGTAGAAGGAGACTTCATCTAATAGGGTGAGGAAAATAAGGGCAATAAGGGAAAGGAGATTATGAATATGAAATAGATCTAGGTGAACCAAGGGTTTCACAAGCCATCGGTGACATCCCTCTTAAGACTGAATGGCAAGTTGGATGGGAAAGAATCACATTTGTAGTTAGGTAGAAGGGAGCTTTTGGGTGTAATTTTAAAAATAAAATTCAATTAGAATCTACCTATAAAACCTATTGGGTTTCCTTAAGAGCCATTGATCAGGTAGGGAATCAATCTACCTAAGTTTTATATGAGGAGAGCAGTCCCATAAAAGTATCATGAGCAAAAGGAGCAAAAGACCCTCAAGAGTCTAAATTCTATCTCGATTTGAGAAACCAAAAGAACAATGGATTTTATTTTGTGGTCTTTTTATGGGGTGGATGATGGAGGATCCCACCCAAAGATATTTTTTTGGGGTAAGTTGGATATTAGGGGAACCCACTCCCTTGGTTCTTTGAGTGGCATGAATATTATAGGAGTCTATGCTTTAACCCCTTTTGATGGCTTGGACAATGAAAAAATCCATTTATCCCACTTGAGCACTTTAAGTAATTTGGTTTATTTTTAGTCCTTCTTTGGGGCAAAAAATTGAGGATCCCATCACATGATTCTATTTTGGGGAAAGATGGGTGTTAAAGTAACCCACTCCCTAATTTTGTTGAATGGCATGGTTATTAGAGGAGACCATGTTTTAAACTTATTTGATCACCTATATAATGGAATAATATATTTAGCTCAAAAAAATGTTTGGTCAATAGAATATGCCACTTTATTCTTCCCAGCACTGTAAGTATCTATTTAAAGTGCT
>JARHVA010003303.1:292500-417500 GCA_037957365.1 Torreya grandis
ATGCATTATGTTGATATAGTCTAGCTGTGAACTGTTTGAGACATATTTTGTTATTTTGTTGTGGTGTTATAGTTAGTGATCTACATTGATACAATTTTAATATAATTGTCAAGAAAATTATAGATTACATTTCATTATAGCATTTGAGATTATTGATTAATATTTATTGATTCATTATTTAGTTTGACATATTATTTAGATGTCATTATCAGATTTATTATACTTACATGTCTAGATGTTGTTGATAGTTTATTGGTTAACTAAAATGATAGGTACTTGATCTAGGTTGTGATTGGAATTTAGAAATAATGAAACAAGGAGAAGAAAAATAAAAAATGAAATAGTGAAATTAAACATAAATTCAAGCTTGTTGGTATTAATGATTTAGTCACTATGTTTTTGTTATTTGTCTATTTTATGTTATCATTTTTTGATTAATTTATTTAAGTGTTGATTTGAGCTAATTTTTACTCAGTGAAAACATATTTTTATTTGATATTATTTTTGATGATACTATAATTATTTGAGTCTAAGTTATTGATGATTGTTGTCTTCTAATTGATTTTTATTCTTTTCATCAATTTTGGTGTTATTTACTTTTATTAAACTCTTTACTCGTCAACTAAGACAATTTATTTGATTATGTAATTGTATGTGTTAACTATGGTTCAATTCTTCATCATATTTCTAAATTTTATAATTAATATTTGATGTTTGATGATATTTTATCTTGTCTTAAAAATTGTGACTTAATGGTTTTAAAATAAGCCTATTCGGTTTCAAACATGTGTGGAAGCATATTAATATAATTGTGCATTGTAATAACATGGGAATAATGTTTAATGTGTTTGATGGACCTTTCTTGGAATAATTTTTTTATTTGAGTTTTCATTTGTTTAAGTCTTTTGTTTTGGGGACTTATGTTAAAGCCTCGATACATATGGGGGTCAAGGTAATTAGTTTGGTGGTTATTGTTGAAGATAATAACTTAGGGGTCATGGCATTGGCTCGTATTACCATGAAAATATGTTTGAGATACTTGAATTGGTTTTTAGGATTCAATGCATTAATTTTGGGAATTCAATCTATGTTTGGAAACTTGAGGAAACTCGACTAAATTTTTTCGCATGTCGGCCAAGGGGAATGTTAAATAGTTTTGAATTAGGAATTTCAGTAATGGGAACTATAATTAGAAGAATTTAACTTTATAACCATGCAAGGATTATTGAGAGTTATTTGAGGTTTGTTTTTGAATTTTTTAAGTGACTAGTTTTTTGAAAATATACATGCAATTTTGGATCTTAGAGGCTAAAAATGTAGAAAAACTATTAAGGTTGACTTTCAACAACCAAGTAATGATTTTATAATTTTGGGTTTATTTTTGAAAAATATAGTTGAATGGCATGCATTAGGTAAATATCTAAAAGATTAATGATTGTTTTAAAATTCAAGTGAAACCCTAATAAGGGCCATTATGCTAGTTTTATGTCTTTGTTGATGGCTTGGTCGATCACTTGTAACTAAGATAATGTTTGTTTTTATAATTAAACAACTATGTGTGGTGTGAACATTGTGTTTTTCTTTTGAACCCCATAGTGAGGTTGTGGGTAAATTGCTATTGATTATTTGGATTATGATGTTGAATCTGTGTTATCTTATTATTATGAGTAATATGTGTTTGTGTAATGGTGAACTAATATTCTTTGAAAGTCTTATGGGTATTACATTTGTGTGTAATGTTTTTTTAAATGATTATAGTTGGGTTTATTTATTAGTGTTGAGTTTGACTTTGTTTGAAGTCTAAGACTCAAATGGTTTTAATAAAAAACATTAAAACCTTGTATATTATAATTTTATGTTTCATTAGGTTACAATTATGTTTGTTTATTCATGGATATGGTTATTTTGATGATGGTTGTATATTAAGTTAAGATCCATATGGCTTATGGTGATTGATTGGTTTATTATGATGATTGTTGGTTTATTGTGATGGCATAAAATCACTATGTTTAAATTGGTTATTTGTTTTAATGAACCATATGGAAAAATAATGTTAAAATGTAACCAGGGTTTGATTTTGGTTTATTTTTTTTAAAACCCTAAATGGGTATAGTTGGGTTGTTAAAACTCAGTAAAGCAAAAAAAATATAGGCCTACTGGTTGTTTCAAACTATGGATGTTTTGGGGAGGAAAGGACCATAGGGAGTCCCCATAGAGGTTTGAAATAAATTCAAGGTTTTTGAGAATATTTTTTTTTAATTTTTATTTTATTGATTTGATTTTTTATGAATATTTAATTTATGATTGCCTAACCTAGGATTATGAAATCATATTGAATTATTAAATTAATTTTGTAGGTGATAATTGAGATTATTATCATTCATGATTACATTGACTTGGTGGGGGTAATTAATCTATTGATTTTATTCTATGAATGCTTTTTATTTAACCTTTGAGTTATTTTTATGTTAATTAAAGTCAATTTTTATTAATAATATGACTTGATGTTTTACGTAGATTTTATTTTTGACTGGCTGAGTTGTTATCTTATTTTTATGGGTTTTATTTTTAATTCCTAAATGTATATTAAAATATTACATGAATATGAATATCATAACTTATATTTACAAGACATTTTACATTATAAAATATAATATGGCCCATAAATTGATAAGTTTAGAATAGAGCTACAATCACAATTAGGTACCAAGTTAATATATCTTGATGGCTTGATTATCTATTTGGTTTTCTTTCATTGGTCACTTGTTGGTATGTTGTTAATATTGATTGTTCCATTCTATCTCATTTATTTTCTACCCTAATCCATATCCAACATATGGTTAGGGTGGTCTAAGACCATTTATGGTTGAGCTCATTAGGATTGGTGAGGTAAGATTAGATTCATTGAATTACGTGTAATTATTGGATTAATTTATTATAATTATAAGTTATTTTGGTTGATTAAATTAAATTATAATTATTGTATCTGAATGTATTTTTATTTTTTAAAACTATATTTAATAAAAAATGATGTAACATGATATATATAATGATTCCTAATATGATTATAGTTGGTCTTTAGATTATTTGAATTTTTGGCATTAATAAATTGATATGAAGTTAATATTTTATCATGTTTAATAATTTAGAATCAATATTTGTAATGTTGACTTAAATGCTATAGCATTTTCAGTAGTGTTTTGGTCATATCTTTGACTATGTTTGTAAAGCAATGGTTTAGTGATTGAGAAAATTATTGGGTATTTTATTATATATTCATTAATGTTTGTTTCATATATAAATTACGTTTTTATTTTGGTTTGATTCATTCTTTATTAGAAGATAGGGAAAATTTACATAATATTAGATATGTCAAAGTTACTTGTGTGAATGTATTTAATCAATAGCTTATTTATGTTGGGTAATAATATTAATTGGATGCATTTAATTTTGTTATTTGTTATATTAGATGAACTTAAAATTTATATTTTTATATAAACTTATATAACTCTAATAGATTGTGAATCCCACTAATTAAATGGATACATGAATGGAATTATTGATACTTTATTAATGTATAGACTGTAACCTCATAATTAGTTAAATATTTTCTTATAACTGAATTGGAAAAGTAATGGATTAATTTCTGTGAAATGTCTTGTGAGAAGTTGTAATAACTTGATGTTTTATGAAATAAAGTTTATATAGGAATAATTACCTAACTAATTAATATGAATTTATCTAATTAAAGATAATACTTTCATATCTATTAATAAGTACTTATATAATTAATTATAATTGAATATCATTAAAGTTTAGTTAGTCTTATGTTATAATAAAGTTACATTGATAGTAATGTACTTCATTTGTAATTTCCTGGAAACATGGATATTCCTTGCTAAGCATCTTATGATTGAGGAGTAGGTGCTCTATGTTTAGAATAGATCATGAAATATTATATTAATAGTTTATTAGTCTTAATTGATAAGGATGTGATTATGAAATTATATTGTCGTAATAAGAGTTTATGTTGGGATTGATGCTTAATAAGATACAATATTAAAATATTCAATTTGAATAATTAAACTAAGATTACAGACCAAGATAAAGGGAAATATTAGATCTATCCTAAGACATTAATGATTTTTAAGAAATCTAGTCTTGTACTTGTACCATGCTTTTAAATGGTAACATGTTTATAAGAAAAAAATAAGCAAGGTTTTTGAAACATCCCTTGAAGTTTGTGTACCTTTAAAAACTGACATTTACAATTCCTTACATTAGTTGGCTATGATTTGAAAAGGTGTTTTAATACTTTACATTGCTTTTGTAAATAGTTCTTTTCCCTTGATCTCTAACTTTTTTTTTTGATGAATCATACTTAATCAAAATTAGTATGATGACTCTTATTTTGAATCTAAACTTGCTCCTCTTTTGTTGGTTTGACTTTGTTGATATTAACCTTGCGGTACTAGTTGTTTTATAGCCTATATAGGTACTTGAGTAAGGGAAAAAATCACTAATAAATCCATTAGGAAGGATGTAACATAGTACATGGATAGAGGCTAGTGGGTAGGACCACACTGACCCACTTTTATTTGATTACTAGGTGGTTGAAACATACTTCATAAAGGAAATGTTAATGGGTTATACACTTAGTCTAGTTCATGTGTTACTATAATATAGTTATGGATCTCATTGCTTGTTTCCATGCTAAAATATAAGTGAAATAGAATGTTAATTGTTTGATTGTGTTATAAAAAAAAATTGGTCATGAAACAAAACTATGCAAAACCCTAATTATGATATTTTTCATAGTTTTATGAATTGTGTCATGCTAACACATTGGTACAAAAAGCTTGACTAAAAATTTACATCACCCAAAATATTTTTGAGTTTTATTATAGTGTTTTAAATTGCATTACACATCAATAATTATATGGGAAGCCTAACTTAAAATATGAAATACCTAAAATATTTTCAAAAAAATTCCTAATGTTGTGAATTATGAAACACAATGATAATTGTATAGGAAACCCTACTCAAAATATGCAAGTCATGAAATAATTCAAAAAAATTTCCTAATTTTATGAAATACACCATGTAATGATATTGGTTTTAAAAAAAATGACTCAGAAATACAACACCTCAAACATTTACTAAATTTGTCTCAATGTTGTGAATTGTGTTATACAAAGACAATCACTATAGGAAACTTGATTCAAAATATGCATCACCAAAATATTTCAAAAACTTGTCCCAGTGTAGTAAATTGCACTATAAAATAACATTGGTAATTGAAACCTAATTTAAAATATGAAACACCCCAAATATTTCTAATTTTTCATAGTGTTATGAATTTCATAGTGTAAAAACATTGTTATGGGAAACCACACTAAAAATATCCAACACCCCATGAAAAAACATTGGTACGATAAACTTGAATAAAAATATGGAACACCAAAATATTAATAAAAATTATCCTAATGTTATGAATTTCATAGTGTAAAAACGTTGTTATGGGAAACTAGACTGAAAATATGCAACACCCCAAATATTTCTAGATTTTATTGGTTAGTGTTGTGAATTGCACCATGCAAAGACATTGGTACATGAAACTCAACTAAATATATGCAACACCCCAATATTTTTAAAAATTATCCTAATTTTTTGAATTTTAATTCACACTAAAATTTATATGAGAAACATAAATCAAAATATAAAAACCCTAGATATTTCTTAAATTTGTCACAATGTTATGAATTGTGTTATGCATCAACATTGGTATGGGAAACTCAAATCAAAATATACAACACCCAACACATTTAAAATTTTTGCACCATGCAAAGATATTGGTATGGAAAACTTGACTCAAAATATGAAACACCCAAAATATTTATGAAAATTTTCCTTGTGTTGCAAATTATAACATGAATTGACATTTGGATAGAAAACATGACTTAAAATATGAAATAATCCAAATATTTCCTAAATTTGTCCCAATGTTTTGAATTACAACACATTATACCATTGGGTATGGGAAACCCTACTAGAAACATCTAACACCCCAAATATTTATAAAATTTATCCTAGTGTTGTGAATTATACCATGTAATGACATTAGTATGGGAAACCCAACTAAAAATATACAATAATAAAAACATTCCCTGAATTTATCATACTAATTTAAATTATGATACATAATGAAATTTATATCATAAACATGAATCAAAATATGCAAGACCCCAATTAATTTAAATATTTATCCTAATCTTATGAATTATGCCATATAACAACTATTTTATGGGAAACTACACTTAAATATATAACACCCCAAATATTTCTAAAATTTGTCCCAGTGTTATGAATTGTGTCATGCAATGACATTAGCATAGGAAACTTGACTCAAAATGTGTAACACCTAAAATATTTTCTAAATATTATCATATGTTATGAATTTTGATGCCTAACATTGTTATGATAAACTCGACTCAAAATATGTAACATGGAAAATATTTCTAAAATTATTTACAACTTTGTGATTTATACCATGATAAGATATTGGTATAGGAAGATTGACTCAAGGTTTGGAACACTCAAAATATTAAGGATTTTTTTTTATTGTTATGGAAAACCCAACTCAAAGTTTGAAACATTGCAATGACATTGGTATGGAAAACCCAACTCAAAATATACAACACACCAAATATTATTTAAATTTGTCCTAGTATTGTGAATTGTACCACACCATGCCATTAATATGGGAAAATCAAATCAGAAAATACATCTTGAATAATATGAAAATTTGTCCCAGTGTTGTAAATTACACCACACATTGACATTAATATGAGAAACTTGACTTGAAATATGTAGCATACTAAATATTTATAAAATTTGACCTAGTGTTATGAATTGTCCACATAATGACATTAGTATGGGAAACCCAACTAAAAATATGAAACACCCCAAATATTTTCTAAATATATCCCTTTGTTACAAATTGCATAGCATAATGACAATTGTATGGGAAACTTTACTCAAAATATGAAACACCCAAAATATTTACAAAATTTGTCCTGGCTTTGTAAACTACACCACAAAATAACATTAATTTGGGAAACCTAACTTAAAAAAATAACAACTAAGATATTTATTAAATTTGTCTATGTTTTGAATTAGGTTTACCATACCAAATATTTCTAAAAATTTTCCCAATGTTGTGAGTTACATTGTTAAACAACATTGATATAGGAAACCTAACTCAAAATATGTAACACTAAAAATATGTTGAAAATTCATCTAAATGTTGTGAATTTAACAATGTAATGACATTGTCATGGAAAACATGACTAAAATTATGCTTCTAATTTTTTTGATAGAGTTGTGAATTGCATCATGCAAATACATTGGTATTAGAAACCCAATTATTTCTAATTTTTTCCCAATGTTTTGAATTACACCACACATCAACATTTATATTGGAAACCCAACACAAAATAGGAAACACCTGAAATATTTTATAGATTTGTCAAAGAGTTATGAATTGTGTCATGCAATGAAATTGGTATGGGAAACCCTACTCAAAATAAGAAAAACATTAAATATCTGTGAAATATTTTTCCCAATGTTGTGAATTACACTATAAAATCTCATTGGTATGGGAAGCTCAACTCAAAATATGTAACAACCCAAAATTTTCCTAAATTTTTCCCAATTTTATGAATTATACTATGCAAACACATAATTATGGGAAACCCTACAAAAAATATTCAAAAACACAAATAAATTTTAAACTTGTTCAAATGGTAGGAAATATGTAGTGAAATGAAATTATTATGGGAAACTCAACACAAAATATGTAACACCCCATATTTTTCTAAAATCTATTCTAGTGTTGAAAATTATGCCATATAAGAACATTAGTATGGGAAACCTGACTCAAAATATGCATCACACCAAATATTTAAAAAAAATTTCCTTTGTTTTAAAATTCAACACACACCAACATTGATATGGTAAACATGACTAAAAATAATAAACACCCCAATTTTTTCTAATTTTTTTCCTTATGTTGAAAATTGTGAGTGCAACAACAATGGTATAGGAAACCTAATCAAAACATCAAACACCCTAAATATCTATGAAATATGTCCTAGGGTTCTAAATTTCACCATAAAATGACATTGGTATAAGAAACTAGATTTAAAATATGTATCAACCCAACATTTATTAAATTTGTCCCAATGTTGTGAATTATGTCATGCAATGACATTGGTATGGAAAACCCAACTCAAAATATACAACACACCAAATATTTTTTAAATTTGCCCTAGTATTGTGAATTGTGCCACACCATGCCATTAATATGGGAAAATCAAATCAGAAAATACATCTTGAATAATATGAAAATTTGTCCTAGTGTTGTTAATTACACCACACATTGACATTAATATGAGAAACTTGACTTGAAATATGTAACACACTAAATATTTATAGAATTTGACCTAGTGTTTTGAATTGTCCACACAATGACATTAGTATGGGAAACCCAACTCAAAATATGCAATAACCAAAATATTTCAAAAACGTGTCATAGTGTGGTGAATTGCATTATACAACAAATTAGTAAATAAAACTTGACTCAAAATATGTAACAACCTAAACATTTTTGATATGTTTCTTGTTTTCGAAATTTTTGAAACATAATGAAGTTAGTATGGTAAACTTAACTCAAAATATGGAATAGCTAAAATATTTTTAAATTTGAATCTATGTTATGAATTGTTACTTGCAATGACATTGGTATGGGAAACTCAACTCAAAATATACAACACCTAAAATATTTATGAAATTTGTCCCAGTGTTAAAAATTATATTATACAATGACTTTCATATGTAAAATACAATCAAAATGTAAAACACCACACAAATTTATAAAATTTGTCTAGTTTTAAAAATTACTCCATATTGGTATGGGAAACTTGACTCAAAATATGTAGCACCAAAAATATTTTATAATTTTTTCTCAATGTTGAACATTAAGACATGCAATGACATTGGTAATGGAAACCTAACTAAAAACTTTCAATACCTCAAAAACTTATGAAATTTGTCCTATTTTTATGAATTACTTCACACAATGACATTAATATAAGAAAATGGACCCAAATATTCAAAAATAAAAATATTTTTTAAAATTTTTCTAGTGTTTATAATTATGTTTCACAATAACATTTATACAAAAAACCTAACTCTAAATATGAAACACTCCAAATATTTATTAAATTTGTCTTAGTATTACAAATTGTGTTGTGTAAAGACATTGGTATAAGAAACTTGACTAAAAATATGTAACACCTCAAATATTTCTAAATTTTGTCATAATGTTATGAATTACAACATGCAAAAACATTGGTAAGGGAAACACTACTCAAATTATACAACACCCCAAATATTATATATATTTTAATATTATTTAAAATTATGTAGCATGACAACATTGTAATGGAAAAGTTGAGTCAAAATTTACAACATCTCAAACATTTCTAAAATGTGGCCCAATGTTGTGAATTTCACTATGCAATAAAATTGTTACACAAAACTTGACAAAAAAAAATGTAATAACCCAAATATTTATGAAAATAATCCTAGTATTATGAATTTCACCATGTAACAACATTGTTATGATAAACCAGACTAGAAATATGAAACACTACCAATATTTTTGAAATTTGTGATGATGTTGTGAATCATGTTACATAACAACACTGGTACAACAAACCTTTAAAAAATGGAACACCTCAAATATTTAATAAATTTATCTTGATGTTACTAATTTCACTACATAATGACATTGGTACAAGAAACTTGACTCAAAATATACAACACCCAAAATATTGATGAAATTTTGTGTTATTAATTACACCATACAATAATATTTGTATGAGAAACCTATCTTAAAATATTCAAAATCCCATATATTTACGAACCAAATTTAGTGTTGTTAATTATGCCATGTAATAAATTAGTAAGGTAAACCCAATTGAAAATATTATACACCCCAAATATTTATGAAAATCATCTTGGTGTTATAAATTGTGATACACATTGACATTGTTATAGGAAAACCAACTCAAAATATATAACTCCATAAATATTTCCAAAAAGTTTCCTAGTTTTGTGAATGGCAACATGTAATGCCATTATTACAAGAAACTATACAAAAAATATTCAAAAACCCAAATATTTCTTAAATTTGTACTAGCATTGTGAATTGTGAAGCCCACTGACATTAGTATGATAAACCTACATGAAATTTTAAAAAAACAAAATATTTCTAATTTTTTTCCTAGTCTCATAAATTACGTCATGTAGTAACATCGGTATGATAAACCCAAAGTAAAATGAACATCCCAAATATTTCCAAAATTTGTCCTAGTGTTGTGAATTGTGTGAAATGTAATGAATTTATATGGGAAACCTAACTCAAAATATGTAACTCCCTAAATATTTCTAAAATTTTTACCAATGTTATAAATTACAACATGCAAAGACATTGTTATGGGAAGCTTGACTCAAAATATGAAACACCCCATACATTTATA
Source organism: Torreya grandis (assembly GCA_037957365.1). Classification (NCBI taxonomy): domain Eukaryota; kingdom Viridiplantae; phylum Streptophyta; class Pinopsida; order Cupressales; family Taxaceae; genus Torreya; species Torreya grandis. The sequence continues at coordinate 303,105 of JARHVA010003303.1, forward strand.
AAATTTGTCCCAGTGTTGTAAATTGCACTACACATCCACATTTTTATGGGAAACATGACTCAAAATATGAAACACCCAAAATAATACCTAAATTTTCCTAGTGTTTTGAATTATGACACATAATGACATTGGTATGGGAAACCCTAATCAAAATGTGTAACACTATGAATATTTCTAAAAAATTTCTAGTGTTACAAATTCCATAGTGCAATGACATTGCTATGGGAAACTAGACCAAAAATATGGAACACCCCAAATATTTCTAAATTTTATTATCAATGTTTTGAATTATACCTCAAAAAGAGATTGGTACATGAAAATCTACTCAACATATACAACATTGCAAATAAATTTTAAATTTGTCCTAGTATTATGAATTTCATTATGAACTACTATTTGTATGGGAAGCATGACACAAAAATATAAAACACCCCAAATATTTCCTAAATTTATCCTAGCATTGAAAAATGCATTAAGTAATGAAATTAGTATGGAAACCCTGACTCAAAAATTTCAACACCCAAAATATTTCAATAATTTGTCCTTGTGTTGATAATTGCACCATGCAAAGACATTGACATGGGAAACTCAATTGAAAATATGAAACACCCAAAATATTTATGAAAATTTTCCTAGTGTTTTGAATTGCACCATGCATTGACATTTGGATGGGAAACATGATTGAAAATATGAGATAACAATAATATTTCCTGAATTTGTCTCAATGTTTTGAATTACACTACATGATGACATTGGTATAAGAAACCCTACTAAAAATATCAAACACATAAAATATTTCTTAAATTTATCCTGGTATTACAAATTGCACCACATAATGACATTGGTATGGGAAACCCAACCCAAAAAATATAAAACTAAAAACATTTATTAAATTTTCATAATGTTTGAACTTATGCTACATAATGACATTGATATGGGAAACATTATCCCACTCTTGTGAATTGTGTCATGTAACAATATTGGTACAAGAAACCTGACTCAAAATATAAAATTCCAAGATATTTCTAAAATTATTCCTAGTGTTTTAAATTGTGTCATGTAATGACACTGGCATGGGAAACTTGACTAAAAATATACAACACCAAAAATATTTTAGAAATTTCTCCTACTATTCAAATTTACACTATGCAATAACATTGGTAGGGGAAACCTAACTCAAAACACGAAACACCTCAAATATTTATGAAAATTTTCCAAGTTTTTATGAATTACTTTACATTAGTATAGGAAATACATATCAAAATATACAACACTCAAAGTATTTTCGGAAAATTTCCCAGTGTTTTAAATTATAACGCATAACAACATTTGTATAGGAAACCCAAATACAAATATGAAACACCTAAATATTTATTAAATTTTCCTTAGTGTTGTGATTATGTCATATAAGGACATTGGTATAGGAAACCTGACTAAAAATATCCAACACGTCAAATATTTTTAAAATTTGTCACAATGTTATGAATTATGACATGCAAAAACATTGGTATGGTAAACTTGACTCAAAATATGTAACACCCTAAATATTTCAAAAAAATTCATAGTATTTAAAATTATTCCACATGAAAACATTATAAAGGGAAACTTGAAACAAAATATTCAACATCCAAAATATTTATAAAATGTGTCCTAGTGTTGCGAATTGCACTATGAAATGACATTATTACATGAAACTTGACTAAAAATATGTAACAATCCAAATATTTCTAAAATTTGTTCTAGTGTTAAAAATATCACCACCTAATGACATTGGTATGATAAATCCAATTAGAAATATGAAACACTCCAAATATTTTTTAAATTTGAGTTGGTTTTTTGTGAATTGTAATGACATTGGTACATGAAAACTAACACAAAATATGGAAAACCCCAGATATTTCATAAATTTTTCCTAATGTTATTAATTACACTACATAACGACATTAGTATGAGAAACCTCACTCAAAATATACATCACCCCAAATATTTATAAATTTTGTGTGAATAATTTCACCATATAATGACAATTATATAAGAAACCTAGCTCAAAATAATCAACATCCCATATATTTCCAAAATAATCTAGTAATTTGAATTGCACCATGTAAACAATTGGTAAGAGAAACCCAACTAAAATATGCAACACCCTAAATATTTATGAAATTTTTCCTAGTGTTGGATATTTTGATGTGCACTAACATAACACCACAAATATTTCATAAAATTTTCCTAGTGTTATGAATTACAACATGTAATGACATTAGTATAGGAAACCCAACACAAAATATTTAAGACGTTGAATATATATTAAATTTGTAATATCATTGGGAATTTTGATACCCACTGACATTAGTATGAGAAACTTGAATGAAATATGGAACTCCCTAAATATTTTTTGACTTATTCCAAGTCTCACGAATTGCACCACATAATAACATTGGTGTGAGAAACCCAACTTGAAATATGGAACATCCCAAATAGTTTCAAAATTTATCCTAGTGTTATGAATTGCAATGACATTAGTATGGAAAACCTAACTCAAAATATGTAACTACCTAAATATTTCTAATTTTTTTCCCACTATAGCAAATTGACACATGTATTAACATCTCTAGGGGAAACCTAACTCAAACTATATAGTACCCTAAATTCTTCCAAAATTTATCCCATTGTTGTGAATTGTATCATGTAATGATATTGTTATGGGAAACATGACATAATATTCAGACCCCCAAATATTTCTAAAATTTGTCCCAGTATTGTGAACTAAGACACCAACTAATATTGGTATGAAAAAATTGACTAAATATATGTAATACCTAAAATATTTTGAAAATTTTCCCATTGTCATGATTTTCACCACCTAGTGACACTGGTATGAGAAGCACAACTTAAAATATGAAATGCCCAAATTATTTCATGTTTTATCCCAATGTTAAATATCACACCAGATAAAGACATTGGTATGAGAAACCCAACTCGAAATATGCAATGTCCCAAATATTTATTACATTTATCCATGTTATGAATTGTGTTACACAAAAATATTTGTATGTGAAACCCAACTAAATATATTCAACACCCATGATATTTCTAAATCTTTTGCCAGTGTTGTGAATTTTGTCACATAATGACATTGGTATGAGAAACTTGACTAAGAATTTTCAACACTACAATTTTTTAAAATGTTTTCCCAATGTTAAAATTTTTAATGCACATCAACACTAATAGGGGAAAATAAAAAAATGCAACACCCCAAATATATTTGAAAACATTACCAGTGTTTCAAATTATACCATGCAATAACAATGGTATGGGAAATCTAACTTGAAATATGAAACATCCTCACTATTTCAAAAAAAAATCACATTGTTATAAATTACAATGTATGATGCAATTATTACTAGAAACCTAACTCAAAATATAAAACACAAAATATTTCCTAAATATATCCTAGTGTTTAAAATTACAATGTGAAATGACATTCATATGGGAAAATTGACTAAAAATATGGAACACCCCAAACATTTTTTAATTTTGTGCTAATTTTACAAATTGTGCTATGCAATGACATTAATATGGGAAACTTGACTTAAAAAATGCCACAAACCAAATATTTATAAATTTATCCTAGAGTTTCAAATTATGTTGTGAAATGACATTGGTATGGGAACCCCGACTCACAATATGCCACACCCAAAATATTTATGAAATTTGTCTTAGTGCTATAATTTTCACCATGAAACAACATTGGTATGGGAAATGTGACTCAAAATACACAACACCCCAAAAATTTATGAAATTTGTCCTAGTGTTTTGAATTCATCCATGAAACACCCCATATATTTCTTAAATTTATCCTAGTTTCTGGTAATTATGTAATGCATCAACATTTATTTAAGAAACACGACTCAAAATATGTAACACCCAAAATATTTCACAAACTTATCCTAGTGTTGTAAATTATGACCTGGATCAACATGGGTATGAAAAACATGACTCAAAATATGCAAAACCACAAATGTTTATGAATCTTTCCCAATGTTTCAAATTGTGCCATACAGTGACAATGGTATGGGAAACCTAAGTCAAATTATGTGAAAACCCAAATATTTCCCAAAATTTTCCTAATTTTTTGAATTATGATACACAATGACATTGGTTATTGAAACCTAAATAAAAATATGTAACATCCAAAAAAAATTCTAGTCTATTTCCTAGTGTTTTAAATTATGTCATTCAACAACATTGGTACATGAAGCTCGACTCAAAATCCACAACATCCCAAATATTTCAATTTTGTCCCTAGTGTTGTGAATTACACCATAAAATGACATTTCCGTAGGAAATGCCACTCAATATATGAAACACTTAAAATATTTTCAAAATTAATCTCGGTGTTGTGAATTTTATCATGTAACTACATTGGTAAGGGAAACCTAACTCAAAATATGTAATGCCCGAAGTATTTATAAAATTTCCCCATTGTTATGAATTGTGTTGCTTAAAAATATTAGTACAAAAAACCTAACCTAAAACATTTAACAACACAAATATTTTAAGAATTTGTGCCAGTGTTATAAATTTCACCATATAATGACATTGGTATAGAAAACCCAACATAAAATATGAAACACCCCAAATAGTTTATAACCTTTTCCAACTATTATGAATTATATCATATAATGACATTGGTATGGGAAATTTAACTCAAAATATACAAAACCCATAATATTTTTTAAATGTGTCCTAGTGTTAATAATTATGTCACACATTAGCATCGGTATGGGAAACTTGACACAAATATTTTTGAAATTTATCCTAATTTAATGTATTTTACCATATAACAACAATGGTATGAGAAGCCTAACTAAAAATATCCAACACCCCAAATATTTTAAAGTTTTTTCCTAGTGATGTGAATTATGAAGTCTAATGACATTGGTACAAAAAACCATCTTAAAATATTTAACACTCAAGTATTTATAAAATTTGTCTTAGTGTTGCAAATTAATCCAAATAATAACAATGTTATAGCAAACCTGGCTAAAAATATGTAACACCAAAAATATTTACACAATTTGTCTCAATGTTGTGAATAATGTCATGTAATAATATTGGTATGGGAAACCCAATTTAAAATATGCAACACCCCAAATATATTAATTTTTTCATAGTGATGTGAAATGTCTTTTAAAATGACATTTTTATGGGAAAACTAACTCAAAATTTTCAAAACCCCAAATATTTTGAAAATTTTCCTAGTACTATGAATTTTACCATGTAACAAAACAGGTATGGGAAACCCAACTCAAAATATGAAACCCAACTATTATGCCATGTAATGACATTATTATGGGAAACCCAACTCAAAATATGTATCACCAAAAATATATCTAAAATGTATCTCACTATTGTGATTTGTACCACATTGGTATGAGAAATCTAACTCAAAATATGTAACACCCAAAATATTTCTAAAATTTATCATAGTGTTATGAATTATGCCATACAATGGCATTAGTAGGGGAAACTCTACTCAATATAAGTAACACCAAAAATATTTCAAAAAAAAATCCTAATGTTTGAAAAACCCTAAAACCTAAACCCTAAACCCTAGACTATGTTGTGTAACTGCATTGGTATGGGAAATCTAACTCAATATATGAAACACCCTAAATATTTCCTAAATTTTCCCATTATTTAAAAATATGATGCACAATGACATTGGTATGGGAAATTCAACTCAAAATATATAAAACTTCAAATATTTTTGGAATTTTATCATTATTGCAAATTATGACATGTAATGATATTGGTATCAGAAACGAAATTTAAATATGTAGCACCCTAAATATTTATTAATTTTTTTCCAATGTTGCAAAATACACCACTCAATGACATTGATACAAAAAACCTAACACAAGATATAAAACACCACAAAAATTACTAAAATCTTTCTTAGTGTTATAAATTATAATGCACAACATTGGTATGGGAAACCTACTCAAAATATGCAAAACCCAAAAACTTTATAAAATATTTCCTAGTGTTGTGAACTATGATGCAAAACCATATTGGTATGGGAAACCCAAATCAAAATATACAACACTAAATATAGTCATAAAATTTGTCCTTGTGTTTTGAATTACATCACACAATGACATTAGTATGGGAAACATGACACAAAATATGCAACACGTTAGATGTTTTTAATTTTTTTCCTCGTGTTGTGAATTATGTCATGGTACGACAAACCTAACTCAAAATATGTAACACCCCAAATATTTCTAAAGGTTGTCCTAGTCTTAAAAATTACAAATTATAATGATAATCATATGAAAACCTTGACTCAAAATATGTAACATCCAAAAAAATTATGAAATTTATCCAAGCGTTACAAATTAGATGACACTATAAAATTGGTATGGGAAACCCAACTCAAAATATGTAACACCCATAATATTTTTTTGATGTATCCCAGCATTACAAATTGATTTAGTAACAACATTGGTATGGAAAACTTGACTCAAAATATGCAAAACCTATAATATTTAAGAAAAACCTAATATTTAAAATTATGTGACACAATTATATTTGTATGAGAAAAACAACACAAAATATGAAACACCCCAAATATTTAGAAATTTTTTCTAAGTGTTGTAAATTGTGCAATGAAACAATAATGGTGTAAGAAACTTGACTCAAAATATACAACACCACAAATATTTCTAAAATTTGTCCAAGTGTTATAAATTGTTGAAGTACAAAAAAATTGGGATGGGAAACTCGACTCAAAATATGCAACACTGAAAATATTTTCAAAATTTGTCCTAATGTTGTGAATTACTTCATTCAAAAAAATGATACATGAAACTTGACTCAAAAGAAGCAACACCCAAAATATTTATTATTTTTGTTCCATTTTTATAAATTTTATCCAACAATATTGGTATGAGAAACTTAACATAAAATATGCAACACCTTAAATATTCATGAAATTTATTTAGTGTTGTAATTGTGTCATGAAATGATATTTCTACAAGAAACCTAATTCAAAATATGCAACACCTCAAATATTTTTGAAATTGGTCTTAGTGTTGTGAACAATGCCATGCAATGACATTAGTATTAGAAACCCATTGAAATATACGTAACACCAAAAATATTTCCTAAATTTGTCCTAGAGTTGTGAATTACACCACTCAACAACATTATTATAGGAAATGTGTCTCAAAATATACAGCACACCAAATATCTCCAATTTTTTTCCACTATTATGAATTGTGATGTGTAATGACATTTATACATGAAACTTGAGTCAATAATATCAACATACAAAACATTTCAAAAAAAATCCATGTGTCACAAATTTCACAACATAATAACATTGGTATGGGAAACTCTACTCAAAATGTGCAACACCCCAAATATTTTGGGAAATTGTCCTAATGTTAAAAACTATGCCATATAATAACATTGGTATAAGAAACCTGAATCAAAATATTAAACACCCTAGATATTTCCAAAATTTATTATAGTGTTGAGAATTGTGATGTGTAATGACATTAATACTATAAAATTGATTCAAAATATGCAACACTCAAACTATTTTTGAAAATTTCCTCAATATTGTGAATTGAATCGTCCATTGGTATTGGTATGGGAAACCTGACTCAAAATATGTAACACTATAAGTATATAAAATAAGTTACCCAGTGTTGTAAATTACACCACCTAAGGACATTGATACAAGGAACCCAAATAAAAATATATAACACCCTAAATATTTATAAAATTTGTCCTAATAATCCAAATCGTGATGTATAACAACATTGGTATGGGAAACCTGATTTAAAATATGTATCACCTCAAAAAATTTAAAAAATCCAAGTGATATGAATTACATGGCATAATAAATTTTTTATGGGAAACTAAAATCAAATATGAAACACCATATTTTTTTAAATTTATCCCATTTTTGTGAATTTTGATGCACAATGACATTGATATAGGAAACTTGACTCAAAATATGCAACACCCCAAATATTTAATAAATTTGTGCTAGTTTTATGAATTGCACCACAATATGGATTTGGTATGGGAAACCCGACTCAAAATATGAAACATATAAAATAGTTTTGTAATTTATTCTAATGTTTTGAATTGCACCACATTGTTATGGGAAACCTAACTCAAAATATACAACACCCCAAATTTCCCTAAAAATTGTCCCGTTATTGAAAATTATCCCACACAATGATATTTGTAAGGGAAACCAAACTCAAAATATTCAACACCTCAAATATTTATGAAATTTTCCTAGTGTTATGAATTTCTTCATATAATGACATTGGTAGGGGAAATCTAAAAAAAATATGCAACACCCAAAATATTTATGATATTTTTCTTATTGGTATGAATTTCATTTCACAAGAACATTGGTATGAGAAACACAACTCACAATATGCAACACCCCAAATATTTATAAAATTTGTTCTTATGCTAAAAATTGTGTCATGTAATGACATTGGTATGGGAAAATGGGCTCAAAATATGCAACACAATAAAAAACCCAAAATTAATCCAAGTGTTGTAAATTTAGCCACACAACTTGATTGTTATATGAATCCTAACACAATATATGAAACACCCCAAATATTTCTAAATATTTTTATACTGTTAAAAATTATATTGAGTAGTGACATTGGCATTGGAACCCTGACTCAAAATATGTAGCATACCAAATATTTTTAAAAAGTTTCCCAGTGTTGTAATTGTGAGTGAGATGATAATGGTATGGGAAACCTGAATCAAACTACACAACATCCAAAATATCCTATAAATTTTTCTTAGTGTTGTGAATTACAATGCATAATGACATTGGCATGGGAAACACAACTCAAGTTAACCAAAAATCCAAATATTTAAAAAAATGTCACATTGTTATAGATTACAATGCATAATGATATTGATATGGGAAACTTGACTCAAAATATACAACACCCCAAATATTTATGAAATTTGTTTTAATGTTGTGAATTACACTACATAATAACATTGGTATAGGAAACTTGACTCAAAATATAAAATACCCCAAATATTTCTGAAATCTGTCCCACTATTACAAGTTATCACATACAATGACATTCTTATGACAAACCAGATTCAAAATATGCAACACCCCACATAGTTCTAAGATTTGTCCTAGTGTTGTGAATTATGTAATGTAGAAACAATGGTATGAAAAAACCAACTCAAAATATGCAATACCCTAAATATTTTTTAACTTTATCAAAATACTATGAATTGCATGAGATGTTAAAATTGGTGTGGGAAATGTGACTCAAAATATGTAACACCCCAAATATTTCTAAAAATTTTCAAATTATTGAAATTTGGTTGTATCAAATACATTAGTATTGAAAACTTGACCAAAAAGATGAAACACTTGAAATATATCCAAAATTGATCCCAGTATTATGAATTATGTTGTGCAATGACATTGGTAGAGGAAACTCAACTCAAAATATGAAACACCCAAAATATTTTAGAAAATTGTCCCAATGTTGTGAATTGTGTCACATAATGACATTAGTACTAGATCCTTGAATCCAACATAAAATAACTTAAATATTTCACAAATTTGTCCCAATGTTGTAAACCACATTGTGCAATACCACTGGTATGGGAAACTTGACTCAATATGTGCAACACCCAAAATATTTTTAAAATTTGTCATAGTGTTAAAAATTACACTATAAAATGACATTGGTATGGGAAATGTGACTCAAAATATGTAACACCCCAAATGTTTAAAATAAAATTTCTAGTGTAATGAATTGTGACATGTAATGACATTTGTATGAGAAACTTGAATCAATATATGAAACACCCCAAATATTTCTAATTTTTTCCTAGTATTGAAAAGAGTGCCATGAAATAACATTGGTAGGAGAAACATGGATCAAAATATACAACACCCCAAATATTTTGAACAAATTTCCTTGTATTGTGAATTTTACCATGCAATGACATTGGTATGGGAAACTCCAATCAAATTATACATCATAAATATTTTATAAAATTTTCCTAATGTTGTGAAATATGAGTGTAATAACATTGGTATAAGAAACTAAATTAAATATATGCATCGCCTTAAATATTTCAAAAATTTGTCCCAGTGTTGTGAAATAACAACATTAGTAAGGGAAACCTGACTCAAAATATACAACACCCAAAATATTTCCAATTTTTTCCATGTGATGTGAATTACACCACATAAAAAAAAATTGTATGGGAAACCATAATAAAAATATTTAATATCATTTATATTTTTAAAAAGTTCCCTATGTTATGAATTTTTTCATGCAATGGCATTGGTATGGAAAACCCCACTCAAAATATAAAACACCCCAAATATTTATTAAATTTGTCCCAGTGTTGTGAAATGTGTTGTGTAATGATTTTGTTATGGGAAACCTAACTCAAAATTTTCAACAACAAATGTTTCTAAAAAATATTTTAATATTCTAAATTATGCCACATTGGTATGAGAAACCTAACTCAAAACACACAACACCCAAAATATTTTTGAAATTTATCTCATTGTTGTGAATTATGTCGTACAATAACATTGGTATGAATAAACCAACTCAAAATACATAACACCCTAAATATTTCCAAAAAAAATTTTAGTGCTACAAATTATGCCATGCAATGAAATTCATATGGGAAACTTGACTCAAAATATGAAACACCCTAAAAAATTTCAAAGTGTTGTGAAATATGTCATATAAAAACATTGGTATAGGAATACCTACCCAAAATTTACAAAACCCCATATATTTCAAAAAAATTCCCATTTTAAAGAATTTGACCACATAATGATATTGGTAATGGAAACTTGACTCAAAATATGAAACACACTAACTATTTCCAAAATTTGTCCCTATGTTGTGAATTGCATTATGTAGCAAGATTGACATGGAAAACATGACTCAAAATATGAAACATCCCAAATATTTCCATATTTTTTCCCAATGTCATGAAGTTCAAGTGCAAAATCATTGGTATGGGAAACCTGATTCAATATATGTACCACCCTAAATATTTTAGAAACTTTCACTAGTGTTACAAATTATGATGCCCAACTACATTAGTATGGGAAACCTAACTCAAAATATTCAAGACTCCAAATATTTTCTAAATTTCTATAGTGTTGAGAATACAACATGAAATGACATGGTATGGAAAACCTAACTCAAAATATATAAAAAATATTTTTTTAATGAAAATTTTCCCATTTTTGTGAATTGAGATGCACAATGATATTGATATGGGAAACCTGAATCAAAATATACAACACCTAAAATATTATCAAATTTTGTCCCAGTGTTGTGAATTATACCACATAATGACAATGGTATGGGAAACTTGACTCAAAAATATGAAACACATAAAAATATTTTTGAAGTTTGTCTTATTGATGTAAATTCATTTGTGTAATGACATTAGTATGATAAACCCAACTTAAGATATGAAACACCCCAAATATATCAAAAATTTGTCCCACTATTGTCAATTTCATGGTGAAATGATAATGGCATATGAAACCCAACACAAAATAGTAAATACCCCAAATGTTTCTAAAATTTGTCAAAGTGTTTTGAATTATATGGTGTAATGAGAATTTTAATGGAAATATGACTCCAAATATGTAACACCCCAAGTATTTTGGAAAATTTTCCTAGTGTTTTTAATTATTTGTACTAGAAACATGACTCAAAATATGCAACACCCTAATATATCTAAAATTTATCCTAGTGTTAAAAATTAAATTGCATAATGACATTGGTACAAAAAACTAGACTCAAAATATGCAACACCCAAAATATTTCTAAAATTTTTCCCTACAAATTATGTCACATAATGACATTGGTATGATAACCCCAACTCAAATATAATTAACACCTCAAATATTTTTGAATTTTTTCCCAATGTTGTAAACCATGCTACGTAATGCCATTGGTATGGGAAATGGAATTAAAAAATTGAAACACCCCAAATATTTTTAAATTTTTTCCATGTTATGAATTACACTATGTAAAGATATTGGTATGGGAAATGTGACTAAAAATATGCAACACACCAATACTTTAAATAAATTATAGTTTTATGAATTGTGACATGTAATGCAATGGTACATGAAAACCAAACTCAATATATGAACATCCCAAATATTTCTAAAATTTGTCCTAGTATTGTCAATAGTGCCATGAAATGACATTGGTATAAAAAACCTCACTCAAAATATGAAACAACCCAAATATTTATGAAATTTTTCCTAGTGTATCTAAATACAATGTGTAACCTTACTCAAAATATGCAACACCATATTTTTTTTCAAAAATTTCCTAGCATTATGAATTGCACCATGCAATTACAATAATACAGGAAATCCAACTCTAAATATGAAACATCCAAAATATTTTATAAAATTTTCAAAGTGATACAAATTGTGATGCATGAGGACATTAGTATGGAAAACTTGACACAAAATATTCAAGATCCCAATTTTTTCCAAAATTTGCCCCAACATTACAATTTACATCATGCATTGACATTTTTATAAAAAAATATGAATCAAAATATGCAACACCCTAAATATTTAAGAAATTTATCCTAATGTTGTGTATTAAATAATAAAACAATAACTGTATAAGAAACCTAAATCAAAATATTGAATTCCCTAAATATTTCTAAAATTTGTCTCATTATTATAAATTCCATAGCATAATGGCATTGGTATGGAAAAACCAGATAAAAATAAGAAGCACCCATATATTTTTGAAATTTATCCAATTATTATGAATTACATTATGGAATGACATTGTACAAGAAACCCGACTCAAAATATGCATCACCCCAAATATATCCAAAATTTATTTTAGTGTTGTGAATTGTTTCATGTAATGACATCGGTATGATGAACCTAAATCAAAATCTATAACACCAAAAATATTTCCAATATTTGTCCTAGTGTTGTAAATTATTCCATAATGACATTGGTAAGTAAAAATTGAATCAAAATATGAAATAACTCAAATATTTATAAAATTTGTCCCATTGTTACAAAAGACATTGTATAATAACATTGGTATGGAAACACTAAATCAAAATCTTAAACACCCCAAATATTTTAAAATTTTTTCCTAGTGTTTCAAACTGTATTTTGTAATGTTATTATTATGTGAATCTTGACTAAAAATATTTAACACTACAAATATTTAAAAAAATTGGTATTGGAAACCTGATTTAAAATAAAAAACACCTTGATATTTTTAAAATGTAACCTAGTGTTTGGTATTACATCATGCAACGATACTGGTACAAGAAAATAAATTCAACAAATGAAACACTTCAAATATTTATGAAATTTGTCCTAAGATTGAGAATATAAAAATGCATTAACATTGGTACAAGAAACCTGACTCAAAATATGTAACACCATAAATATTTATGATATTTTACCCAATGTTATGAATTATGTCATGTAATGACATTGGTATGATAAATTTAACTTAAAATATGTAACACCCAAAATATTTATAAATATTTTATAAGTAAAGTGAATTATGATGAGTAGTGACATTAGTATGGGAAACCTGACTCAAAATATGCAAAACCTAAAATATTTTGAAAATTTATCCTAGTATTGTGAATTGATCCATGCAACTACTTAGTACAAGAAACCTAATTCAAAATATGTAACACCCCAAATATTTAATTATATTATCCTAGTGTTATGAGATGCATTATGCAACAAAATTTGTATGGGAAACTCTATTCAAAATATGCAACACCCCAAATATATCCAAAAAAATTCCTAGTGATGTAAATTATGTCATGTAACAATATTTGTACTGGAAACCTAACTCAAAATATGCAACATGGAAAATATTTTTATATTTATCTTAGAATTGATATTTTTTTTGTGTAATGACATTGGTATGGGAATCCTAACTCAAAATATCCAACACCCAAAATATTTCTAAAATTTGTGAATTTAACCATTTAAAGACATTGGTATGGTAAACCCAACTCAAAATATATAACAACCCAAATAGTTTCAAATTTTCTCCAAGTTTTCTAAATTATACCATATTAGTACATGAAAACTGACTCAAAATATTGAACACCCCAATTATTTCTAGAATTTTTCCTAGTGTTATGAATTATGCCATATAATGACATTAGTAATTGAAACCTAATTCAAAATATGCAACACTCAAAATATTTATTAAATTTATCCCAGTGTTCTGAATTACATTGTGTAATTATTTTGGGATGGGAAACCCAACTCAAAATATGCAACTCTCCAAATATTTATGAAATTTTTACAATGCTCTAAATTTTACTACATTGGTACAGGAAACCTGACTTAAAACGTGCAACACACAAAATATTTTAGAAAATTTTATTAGTGTTGTGAATTATGTCATATAATAACATGAATATGGGAAACCTAACTTAAAATATGCAACACCCTAAACATATTTGGAATTTGTCTAAGTGTTGTGAATTTTGTTGCACAACAACATTGTTGTAACACAATTCAAAATATGCTATACTACAAATATTTTTAAAATTTGTCTTAGTGATATAAATTATGCCATACAACAACATTAGTAAAATAAAATCTAATAAAAATATGTAAAATTTCCAAAAAATTTCCAAGTGTTATGAATTCTGCCATATAATGACATTGGTATAGGAATCCCTACTCAAAATATGTAACACCCCAAATATTTCCAAATTTTTCTTGGTGTTATAAATTCTACTACACAATGATATTGGTACTAGAAACTTGACTCAAAATATAAAACACCCAAACTATTTCCAAATTGTTTCTCAATGTTGTGAATTATGTTGTGTAGTCACATTGACATGGAAAACCTCACTCAAGATATGCAACATCCCAAATACTTCCAAAAATTTTACCAATGTTGTAAATTGGAAGTGTAATGAGATTGGTATGTGAAACCAAATTTAATATATTACCACCCAAAATATTTATGAATTTTTTACTAGTGTTCCAAATTTGAATGCACAACTACTTCATATGGGAAACCTAAATAAAAATATGAAACATCATAAATATTTTATAAATTTTTCCCTAGTGTTGTAAATTAAAATTCATAATGACATTGGTATGGGAATCCTAAATAAAAATATATAAATTTTGATATTTTCTATAATTCTTCCCATTGTTGCAAATTCTATTGTAGAATTATATTGATATGGGAAACTTGACTCAAAATATACAACACCCCAAATATTTCAAAAAATTCTTAGTGTTGCAAAAAGTGGCACACAATGACATTGCAATGAGAAACCTAACTTAAAATATACAACAACCCAAATATTTTTAAATTTGTCCTTATTGATGAAAATTGCTTTGTGCAATGACATTAGTGTGACAAACCCTTCTCATAATATGAAACACCCCAAATATTACAGAAACATGTCCCATTGTTTTCAATTTCTTGATGCAATGATAATGGTACAAGAAATAATACAAATTATGTAATACCAAAAATATTTATAAATTTTTTTAAAGTGTTTTGAATTGCATAGTATGACGAGATTGGTATGGGAAATACAACTCAAAATACATAACACCCCAAATATTTTTGAAAAAAATTCTAGTGTTTTAAATTACTTGTATCAATAACATTGGTACTAGAAATCCAAATTAAAATATGTAACACCAAATACATATCCAAAATTTGTCTTAGTGTTATGAATTGCACTACATAATGACATTAACATAGAAAACTTGACTCAAAATATGCAATACCCAAATATTTCTAAAAATTTCCTTCTAAATTATGTCATATAGATACATTGATATGAGAACCCCAAATAAAAATATGTAATATCTTAAATATTTATAAAACAATTCCCAATGTTGTAAACCATGCACAATTCCACTCATATAAGAAACCCAACATAACATGTGCAACACCCCAAATATATATAAAATTTGTCCATGTTTTGAATTACATGACATTGGTGTCTGAAATTCAACTAAAAATATGCAACACTCCAAATATTTAAAATAAAAATCAATTTTTTTGGATTACAACATATAATGATATTGGTAAAGGAAACCCAACTCAATATATGAAATAATACAAATATTTCTAAAATTTGTCCCAGTATTATGAATAACATCAAGAAATGATATTGGTACATGAAACCTCACTCAAAATATGTAACATCCAAAATATTTCTAATTTTTTTTCTAATGTATCAAATTACAATGTGAAATAGATTTGGTAAAATAAACTCTACTAAAAAAATGTAATGCCTTAAATTTTTCAATTTTTTTCCCAATGTTGTGAATTACACAAAATGATGACATTGGTATGGGAAACCTAACTCAAAATATGAAACATCCCAAATATTTAATAAAATTTCCCTAGTGTTGTGAATTCTAATGTGCAATGAGATTGGTATGAGAAAATTGACTCAAAATATACAACACCCCAATTTTTTTCAAAATTTGTCTGATTTTTACAAATTACATCATGTAATTACATTGGTATAACAAATATAACTTAAAATATGAATACCCCAAATATTTATTGAATTTATCATAATGTTATCAATTGCATGATGGAACAATAATGGTAGGATAAACCTGACTTAAAAAATGAAACACCCTAAATATTTCATAAATTTATCTCATTATTTTGAATTATGCAAGATAATAACATTTATATGAGAAACCCAACTAAAAATAAGAATCACCCTATATATTTTTAAAATTTGTCCAAATGTTTTGAGTTTTGTCATGCAACAACATTGGTATAAATAACCCAACTCAAAATATACATCACCCAAAATATATCCAAATTTTATCCCAATGTCACAAATTATGTTTTGTAATGACATTGGTATGAGAAACCTAACTCAAAATTATTAGCACCCCAAATATTTCCAAAAATTTTCCCTGTGTTATGAATTATGCCACATTGACAGTGGTAAGGTAAACTTGACTCAAAACATGTAATAAACCAAAAAAAATTGAAAATTTCCCCATGATCTCAAATTGCACTATGAAACAACATTGGTATGGGAAACTAAAATTAGTTTATAAAATACCCCAAGTAGTTTTGAAATTTGTCATAGTGTTGTGAATTATGTTTTGCAATGTTATTATTAATAGAATCCTGATTCAAAATATGTAACACCTTAAATATTTCAAAAAATATTATGAATTTTATGCATCAACATTTCTATAGGAAACCTAACTCAAAATATATAACACTTTGAATATTTATGAAATTTAACCTAGTGTTGGGAATTGCATTATGTAATGATATTGGTAGAGGAAAACTAACTCAAAATATGCAACACCTCAAATATTTTTGAAATGTCTCCGTATGTTATAAATATCAGTATGCATCAACATTGGCACAATAAACCTAAATAAAATTATGTAACACTAGAAATATTTATGAAATATGACCCAGTGTTGTGAATTGCATGGTGTTATGACATTGGTACAAGAAACCTAATTCAAAATATTTACTGCTTGAAATATTTATGAAATTTTTGTGATTGATGTGAATTATGATGAGAAATGGCATTATTATGTGAAACTTTACTCAAAATATGCAACACCACAAATATTTATAAAAATTACCTCAGTGTTGTGAATTGATCTATGTAACTACATTGGTATGAGAAATCTAACTCAAAATATACAACACCCCAAATATTTCATAAATTTTTCCCAATGTTATGAAATGTGTTTTGTAGTAACTTTCCTATGATAAATTTTATTTCAAATGTAAACACCCTAAATATTTCCAAAAAATTTCCTAGTGATGTGAATTATGTCACATAATAATATATGTATAGGAAACTTGAATAAAAATATGTAACAACATAAATATTTAAAAATTTCTCCTAGTGTTGATAATTTTTTTATGCAATGGAATTAGTATGGGAAACCCAACTCAAAACATGCAACACCCAAATATTTCTAAAATTTGTCCCAATGTTGAATTTTTTTCAATGTAATGACATTTTTATGAGAAACCTAGCTCAAAATATGCAACACATGTTATAAAATCTTCTAAAATTTTCTACCCATGTTATAAATTATACCACATTAGTATGAGAAACTAACTCAAAATATTCAACACACCAAATATTTATGAAATTTATCACACTATTACAAATGATTCCATACGGTGACATTGGTAGGGTAAACTCGACTCAAAATATGCAATACCCATAATATTTTTATGATTTGTCCCAGTTTCATGAATTTATTATTGTAATGACATTAGCAAGGGAAAACTTTCATAAAATATGAAACACCCAAATATTTCATAAATATATCCCATTGTTGTGAATTGAATTATACAACATTGGTACATAAAACTTGACTCAAAATGTTGGACCACCTTAAATATTTTTGAAATTTGTCATAATGTTGAGAATTGTATCACACAAAATTGTTATAGGAATCCTTAATCAAAATGTGAAGCACCCCAATTTGTTTTTAATTTTTTTTGAATGTTGTGAATTACATAACATAGTGACATTAATATGGGAAACTTGACCCAAAATTTGTAACACTACACATATTTATCAAAATTTTCCCATTATTGAGAATACACTACACAACGGCATTGGTACTGAAAAACCTATCTTAAAATATGAAACACCCCAAATATTTATAAATTTTATCCTAGTTTTTTAAAATTTTCCATGCAATGACATTGTTATGGGAAAACTAACTCAGTATATGCAACACCCCAAATATTTTTAAAAATTGTCCCACTATTGTGAATTGTAATGTGCTTTGACATTGTGAATGTGAATTGTTCTCAATGTTGTGAAGTGACATTGTCATGAGAATCCCAACTCAAAATATTCAACATACCAATTTTTTTGTAAAATTTTTAATGCAAGAGCATCTAAAGGTTTGTGCAATCTTTCATCAACATAAAATAGAGTGGTGTGTGTTTGTGTGTTCATTTTTATGTGAACCTAAAATATTTATGTAAAATTAAGAGGAACTTAAAGGAGATGAGTTATTTTCAATTAGAGGAGATTTATGTGGAGAAAAAAATCACTATTCATGTTGATGCTATTCACTGATGAGGTGTCATAAACATTGTTCATATTGACTAAGTGTATGGGATGTTATTATCCCTCAAACCACATGGGGTATTTAAGTTTTCTTGATAAGGATGAGTGTTTAATGAATTTATATTTGGGTATACATAAATGTGAAGTGATATATTTTCAAATAAATGATATCCTCTACCATTTTTTAACTCTTATAAAAGTGGGGGACAAAGATTACTCTTATTGATGGATCACCCATATGGAGTGGGAGATAAATTTGAGTCACACATTTTAGAGGGTTATAAAATAAAGTAGAACACATGGTGGATAACCTTTTATTATTGATTAATATTCCATCAAAGTGGAGGATGGTGAATTTTTTGGCTTCTTTTACATTTTCTCTCTTTGTTGCTCTTCATTCTTGTATTTCTCTAAATGGATTATGATCTATGGAATTTGTAGGCTAAGGTAGATAAGGATGGATTGGGCTATAGGTGTAAAAGACTATGATTTTTTTTCAAGCTTTTTAGAGCCTCCTTTGTATGTGCAAGATAAGATTTTATGATTTATATAAGAAGTTTTGTTTGATAAATGGATGAATCTTTGTGGTTATATGCTATTGAAGAATTTGGATTCATCATTTGGTATCAGAGATCCATTATGTGATGAGAATTTCAATTGGTTTTCATCATTTAGTATCAGATATCCATTGTGTGATAAGGTCATTTGGTATCATATCTACATTATTTGATGATAATTTGAATTTTTTTAACATCATATGGTATCATATCAAGTTTGAATCCTACTCAGATTGTTGTTTTTTAAATTATTATGGGTAGAAAAAACTATTGCCTTGTTCTGAAACAAGAGGAGGCATCTTCCAACAAGGATAATTTTATGTAGAATATTTCAAATTGAGTTTTTTAATAGGTGTAAGAGATGGATAATAGACCACCAAAAACTATGGTGGATAAGAGAGGTAAACCTTTGAATGATACCTCTATGCTTTTTAGAAAAGAGAATTCATAAGAGCTCATGACTTGGATAGTTGAGATAGAATTGAATTTTTAGAAAGATAATGTTGAAGACCCCATGAATGTGAAGGTTGAATTTAAAAGGATGAGTGGAGTTACATCCATGTTTTGGAAGGACCTCTAAATGAGATTTAAATAGAGAGGTAAGTGGAAAGTTTGTGAGTGCAAACATATGTTTTCCAAGATGATGGGTTAAGTTTTGTACCTAAAATTACATCCATGATGGATGAATAAGATTATTATATTTAGGATTAAGAGAGAAGACAAGATGAATAACATTTTCAAGAGAGGCAATAATGATGAGAATTTATCATGTGAGTAGCCCATGGAGGATGAAATTCTTGTGAAGGATGATGGAGAGGTGGATGAAATTTGTAGCCATGAAGATTTGTAGATGGAGGAGGAAGGAATCCAAGAAGAGGTTCTTGTGAAAGAAGAGAACAACCAAATAGTGTTTCAAGTTTACATGATGAAAATTTTGAAAGAGGTTGTTGTGTAATCAAGTGCACCCAAGGAGAGTGTACCCAAGGTTTAACCATGTGATAGATATAAAAATTAAGGTATAGATGAGGAGTTAATATCCTTGGAGGTGGGTGATATGGATATTTTGAGAATCAATTTTGAGATTGAAAAGCATGAGATATATGCTAACATTGAAGAGGATTTAGATAATATGCATTTGGAGCATGATTAAATGGTGGAGGATGATGTTGTAGACATGAGGGATAAGATAAAAGTGATGGTGTGTGACATTATGAGTGATGTAGTAGTCGGTTGGATAATGTATGAACAAACCCAAGTGGGATTTAAGTTGAGGAGGTTGGTTTTTGGTGGGTTTGAGCCAATAGGGGAGAATGAAATGAATGGTAGATCATATTGTTGATGGATGGATGAGAATGGGGTTAATATGACAAGTGAGTGGATTGAGATATGGATAATACTTAGGTAGATTAGGATGGGTTATGATGGGTTTGATACCACAAAGAGTGAGATAAATAGTATAAATTATAAGAGGAGAGAAGGAAAACCAACAAGTAGGAATTGTAAATGGAGAAAGAAGGAGAATAAATAGCTATGTTACTTGGTGTGTTGGAATTGGATACTTGGTAATTATGATGCATGAATAAAAGAGTGGTTATACCACCTATCCCACCTATCTTATCAGGATACCACATTATAAAACCTTGGGTGTCCAATATAAGAGAATCTAAGAGTTCATTCAATCTTCTGTCAACCAAAAATAAAGTGGTATGTATTCAATTATTCATGTTTTTATGAGCCTAAAATGCTTGGGGAAAAATTAGATCGACTCGTAAGAGTTAAATTGTTTTAAACTAGAGGATAATGATGTAGATTAAAAAAGTGACTATTCATCTTGACATTTTTCATCTAACATTATTTATTGATAACATGTCATAAACATTTTCCATGCTGACTAGGTGGCATGGGGATCCATTATCCTTCAAATCATAAGGGTGAATTTACTTTTCCTTGATAAGGATGGGTGTGGGACAAATTTTTAGTGTGGGATACATAAATATGAAGCTATCTCTATTAAAAAAAGGATATCCTTTACCTTTTTTTGACTCTTGTGAGAGTGAGGGACAAAAATTACTTTTCTTATAGACCACTGATGTGGAGTGGGAGAAAATTTGTAATGGTACATGTTATAGGGGTATAAAATAAAGTGGATCACATGGTGTAACATCTTTTTCTATTGATGAATAGTCACTTTAAGTAGATGCTGATAAATTCATTAGATTCTATTACATTTTATCTATCTTGTTATTTTTTCTTGTATTTATATAAATGTATTATGATCCATGTAATTTAGAGGTTAAATTATAGAAGATTTATTAGGCTAGAGGTGGTGAAGACTATGATATTTGTTTGCAAGATTTTTAGAGCTTCCTTGGTATGTGTATGCCAAGATTTTGAGATTTATATAAGTTTTTTGTGATTAATGTAATAATATTTGTTGTTATAATATTTTTAATAACTTCAATACATTATTTGGTATCATATTTTCATTATGTTATGATGAGATGAATTGGTTTTCATCATTTTCCTAGCATTGTGAATTATGAGCATAAAAACATTGATATGGGAAACCCAACTGAATATATGCAACCCCAAATATTTATAAAATTTGCCTCAATGTTGTTAATTTCATGACATAATGATATTGGAAAGGAAAACCTCAATAAAAATATGTAACACCCCAAGCATTTCCAAAAAAAATCCAAGTGATGGGAATTGCATTGTGCAATAACATTTTTAGAGGAAACTAGATTAAAACTATGCAACACCATAAAATTTTTAAATTTTTTTTGAATATTGAGAATTTCACTACCTAATGACATTGGTATGGGAAACCCAACTAAAAATTTGAAACACCTAAAATATTTATTAAATTTGTCCTAGTGTTGTGAATTACACTACATAATGAATTCGATATGGGAAACCTGATTCAAATTATGTAGTACCCCAAATATTTCTAATTTTTTTTACAATGTTATGAATTGTACCCTATTGGTATGGTAAATTTGAATCAAAATATGTAGCACCTCAAATATTTTTGAAATTTGTCCTAGTGTTATGAAAATTTGATTTTGGTAAGGGAAACTTGACTCAAAATATATAATACCTATAATATTTATTAAATTTGTCCAAATTTTTTGAATTCATTCACATAATGACATTGGTAAGGGTAACCTAACTCAAAATGTGCAACACCTTAAATATTTTTGAAAATTTTCTCAGTGTTGTGAATTATACCACATAATAAAGTTGGTGAGATATACAATTCAAAATATGAAACACCCCAAGTATTTCCAAAATTTTTCCTAGTGATACAAATTGTGTCATCCAACAACATTGTTATAGTAAAATTGACAACAAATATGCAACACCCCAAATATTTTCAAAAAAATTCTAAGTGTTGTGAATTATTTGGTATAATGATATTGGTACAAGAATCCCTATTAAAAATATGGAACACCCAAAATATATCTAATTTTTTTTAGTGTTATGAATTGTACCATGGAATGACATTGGTACTAAAAACTTATCTCAAAATATGAAACACCAAAATATTTTTGAAACTTTCCCATTGTTGTGAATTGTGCCATGCAGTGACATTTGAATGGTAAAAATGACTCAAAATATGCAACATCCCAAATATTTACAAAAAAAATTAGAGCATTGAGAATTTCAAGTGCAACAACATTAATACGAGAAACCCAACTTAATAAATTCAAAACCCTAAATATTTATAAATTTTTTCCTAGTGTTGTGATTTGAGATGTGTTTAACATTGGTATGGGAAATCTAACTCAAAATATACACCACACCAAATAATTTAAAAATTTGTCCAAGTGTTATGAATTATGATGCATAATGACATTGGTATGGGAAACTTGATTCAAAATATGTAAAACTCCAAATATTTATAAATCTGTCTCAGTGTTGTGAATTGCATGATGTAATGGCATTGGAATGGGAAACCTGATTCAAAATATGTAACACCTTAAATATTTATGAAATTTTTCCTAGTCTTACAAATTTCTCCACATAAAAACATTAATACAACAAACCCAAATAAAAATATATAGCACCCCAAATATTTTTGGAATTTGCCCCATTGTTATAAAGTTCCCAACATAATGAAAATGGTATGGGAAACCCTAGCATTGTAAATTTCCCAACATAATGTCAATGGTATGGGAAACCTAACTCAAAATATGCAACACTAAAAATATTTTCAAATTATTTTAAAGTGTTGTGAATTGCATGATGCAATGAAATTGGTATGGGAAGCATGACTCAAAATATGATATACCCTAAATATTTTTGAATTTTTTCCTAGTGTTTTAAATTACTTGTATAAATGACATTAATATTGGAAACATGACTCAAAATTTGCAACAATTGAAATATATCTAAAATTTGTCCTAGTGTTACAAATTATACCATGCAATGATAATGACATGGGAAATCAAACTTAAAATATTTAACAACCAAAATATTTATGAAAATATGTCATAGTGTTATGAATTGTGTCATATAATGACATTGGTATGAGAACCCTAATTTAATATTTAATGACTAAAATATTTCTAAATTTTTTCTAATGTTGTAAACCATGCTGCACAATGCCATTAGTGCTAGAAACTTGAATCAATATGTGTAACACCCTAAATATTTATGAAAATTGCCTTAGTATTTTAAATTATAGTGTGTAACAAAATTGGTATGGGAATGAGACTCAAAATATGCAACACCCAAAATATTTATACAAAATATAGTGTTGTGAATTGTGATAAATAAAGACATTGGTATGGGAATCTTGACTCAATACATTACACCAAATATATTTTATAATTGTCTTAATATTATGAATACCACTATGCAATGAAATTGGTATTAGAAACCTAACTAAAAATATGAAACACCCCAAATATTTATGAAACTTGTCCCACTATATTGAATTTCAACAAGTAATGATGTTGGTATGAGAAACCCAATTCAAAATATGCAACAAAAATAATATTTTCTAGAGTTGTGAATTGCACCAAAAAATGACATTGGTATTGGAAAATTTACTCAAAATATGCAACATCCCAAATATTTTATAAATTTTTCCCAATGTTATGAATTTTGATGTGTAATAACATTGATATGGTAAACCTGACTCAAAATATGCAACACCCAATTTTTTTCAAAAAAATTCCTAGTTTTGTAGATTATACCATGCAATTAAATTTTTAAAATAACCATGAATCAAAATATGAAACAACCAAAATATTTCCAAAATTTGTCCCAGTGTTGAAAATCACATGACACAATGACAATGGTATGAGAATCTCTACTCAAAATATACAACACCCAAATATTTCTTAAAATTTTCCTAGTGTTATGAATTACACCACATAATTACATTGGTAATAGATACTTGAATCAAAATATGGAACACCCCAAATATTTTTGAAATTTTCCCAATGTTATAAATTGTGCCATACAATAAAATTTGTATGGCAAAACTAAATAAAAATATGAAACATCCAAAAATTTTACATAAATTTTCTAGTGTTACAAATTTCAAGTGTAACAACATTGGTATAAGAAAGCCAACTCAATATATGAAACAACTCAAACAATTACAAAAAACATTGTGTTGTGAATTGTGATGCACAACTACATTGGTATGGGAAACTTGACTCAAAATGTGTAACACCCCAAATATTTTCTAAATTTGTCCTAGTGATTTGAAATATGATGCACAACATTGGTAAGGGAAACCTAACTCAAAATATGTAAAATCCCAAATATTTTTTAATAATTTCCCATTATTGTGAATAAGGATGTGTAACGATATTGAGATGGGAAACTTGACTCAAAATGTACAAAGCCCCAAATATTTCTAAAATTTGTCCTAGTGTTGTGAATTACACCACATAATGACATGGGTATGAGAAACCTAACTTAAAATATACAAAAACCCAAATATTTAACAAATCTTTCCCATTGTTATAAATTATGCTATGTAATAACATTGGTATAAGAAACATAACTAAAAATATGAAACTCCACAAATATTTTTTAAATTTGACCTAGCTTGTGAATTACATTGTGGAATGACATTGTTAAGGGAAACTTGACTCAAAATATGAAACACACAGAATATTTACAATTTTTTTCTCAATGTTGCAAATTCACCAAGCAATGACATTGGTATGGGAAACCTGATTCAAGATATGAAAGACCCCAAATATTTCAAAAGTAATTCCTAGTGCATGAATTGTGATGCACAATGACATTACTATTGTAAACATGACTAAAAATATAAAACACCACAAATATTTTCGAAATTTGTTCTAGTGTTGTGAACTAATCCACGTGATGACATTAGTATGGGGATTCTAACTCAAAGTATGTAACACTCCAAATATTTATTAAATTTGTCCTAATGTTTTGAATTTTACCACACAAAGACATTGTTATGGGAAACCTAATTAAAAATATTTATGGTGTTGTATATTTTGAGCCTAGTTTACCATACCAATGTCATTGTAAGATGCAATTCACAATGATGAAACAAAGTTCATAAATATTTTACTTGTTGTATATTTTGAGTTGGATTTCCCATCACAATGTCAATTTTCATCATGATTCACAACAATGGGATATATTTCAAAAATATTTCCAGTGTCTCATGTTTTTACTAGTGTTTCTTGTATTAATGTCATTGTATAATACAATTTGAAACACTAGGTAAAATTTAATAAATATTTTGGGGTTGCATATTTTAAGTCAGGTTTCTTGTAGCAATTCTAAAGTATGGCATCATTATCAACACTAAGACAAAATTTTGACATATTAATGGTGTTGCATATTTTGAGTCATGTTTCTCATACCAATGTCATTACATGTCATGATTTGCAACATTGGGACAAATTTTAAAATTATTTGGGGTGTTGAATATTTGGAGTCAAGTTTCCCATACTAATTTCATTATGTGGGGTGATTCTCAACACTAGGATAAACTTTTAAAATATTTGGTGTGTTATATATTTTGAGTCAGGTTTACCATACCAATGTCATGATATAATGAAATTCACAACACTAGGATGCATTTTGGAAATATTTTGGGTGTTGCATATTTTTTAATGGGATTTTTGGTTCAATGTCATTTATGTAATAATTCTCAACAATAAAAAATAAATAAATAATATTTGGGTTGTTACATATTTTGAGTCAAGTTCTTAATACTAATGTCTTTGCCTAACACAATTCACAACATTGGGATAATTTTTAGAAATATTTTGGGTGTTACATATTTTGAGCTAGGTTTTCCATACTAATTTCATTGCACCACACAATTCACAACACTAGGACAAATTTAAAAAATATTTGGGGTGTTGCATATTTCAAGTTAGGTTTCCCATACCATGTCATTGTATGATGAAATTTACAACACTAGGACACATTTTATAAATGTTTGGGCTGATAAATATTGAGTCAAGTTTATCATACCAATGTCATTATGTGATGCAACTTGAAATAATGGGATTTTTTTTAAAAATATTTGGTTTTTTGCATTATTTGTGTCAAGTTTCCCATACCAATGCCATTAGGTGGTAAAATTCATGATAGTAGGATAGATTTCAGAAATATTTGGGGTGTTGCATATTTTTAGTCTATTTTCATGTACCAATGTCATTATTCAATCCAATTCACAACACTGATATAATATCATATAAATATTTAGGGTGTTACATATTTTGAGTCAAGTTTCTCATACCAATTTTGTTGTGTGATGCAACTCACAACATTAGGAAAACATTTTGAAATATTTGGTGTGTTGCATTTTTTGAGTTAAGTTTACCATACCAATCTCATTGGGTAGTGGAATTTTCAACACAAGAATAAATTTCATATGTATTTTATGTTTTACATATTTTTTAGTAGGGTTTCCCATACCAATGTTGTTACATAACATAATTTGTAACACTAGGAAAATATAAAAATATTTGAGGTGTTTCATATTTTGAGTTGGGTTTCTCATATTAATATCCTTATGAGTAAAAATTTACAATACTAGGACACATTTTGGAAATATATGGGGTGATGCATAATATGATTCAAGTTTCCCATACTAATGTTATTGAGAGATATAGTTTACAACTCTAGGACAAATTTCATAAATATATGGGGTGTTGCATTTTTGAGTTGGATTTCTCATTCCAATGTCATTGGAATTATAATTTGCATCAATGGGAAATGTTTTAGAAATATTTCATGTGTTACATGTTTTTATTCAGGTTTCTTGTATCAATGTCATTTTGTGGCACAATTCATAACAGTTGGACAAATTTATGGAATATTTGGGGTGTTATATATTTTAAGTTATGTTTCATTTACTGATGTCATCGCATGATCCAATTCACAACACTAGGAAAAATATCATAAATATTTGAGATTTTGAATATTTCGATTTAAGTTTCCCATACCAATTTCATTACATAATGCAATTTGTAACACTTGGACAAATTTCAAAATTATCTAGGGTGTTGAATATTTAAAACGAGGTTTATCATACCAATGTCATTACATGATGTAATTTTCCATATTAGGAAAAAATTTTGAAATATTTAGGGTGTTGCATATTTTGAGTTGGGTTTCACATACCAATATCACTGCGTAACACAATATGTATCACTAGGACAAATTTCATAAAAATTTGGAGTTTAACATATTTTGAGTAGGGTTTCTACTATAAATGTCATTGCACTGCATAATTGGTAACACTGGATTTTTTTTTAAAATATCAAAGGTGTTTCTTACTTTGAGTTAATTTTCCCATACCAATTTCCTTTTGTGTCCTAATTCACAACACTGACACTAATTTTGGAAATATTTTTTAGTTTTGCATATTTTATGTTAGGTTTCCCATACCAATGTCATTACATAGTGTAATTTGCAACATTAAGACACATTTAAAAAATATTTGGGATTTGTATATTTTGAGTTAGATTTCCCATTTTGAAGTAATTTTACATTGTGATTCACAACATTAGGAAAATTTTAATAAAAATTTGGGGTGTTACATATTTTGAGTCAAGTTTCCCATACCAATGTTGTTGCATGATGAAATTCATAACACTAAGACAAATTTTTGAAATGTTTTATATTTTTAGTTGGTTTTCCCATAAAAATGTCATTACATGGTGAAATTCATATCACTTGGATAACCTTTAGAAATATTTGGGGTGTTGCATATTGTGAGTTAGATTTCTTGTTCCAATATCATTGCATATTGTGAGTCAAATTATTCACAAACACTAAGACAAATTTTATAATTATTTTATGTGTTCAATAATTTTAGTTAGGTTTATTTTATTAATGTCATTTCATGTAAAAATATGAAACACCCTAGGATACATTTCATATATATTTGGGGTGTTGCATATTTTGAGTCAAATTTCCCCTACCAATGTCATTGTGCATAATAATTTACAACATTGAGACAAACTTGAAACATATTAAGGGTGTTACCTATTTTTTGTTAGTTATCCCATACCAATGTCATTTCATGCTATAATTCATGAAACTAGGAAACATTTTATAAATATTTAAGGTGTTGCATATTTTGAGTTGGGTTTCCCATATCAATGTCATTACATGATAAAATTGGTAATATTGGGACAATTTTTTTAAATATTTATGGTGTTGCATGTTTTGAGTCAGGTTTCATCTACCAATATCATTATGTACCATAGTTCTTAACAATAGGACAAATTTCAAATTTTTTTGGTCTATTACATATTTCAAGTTAGGTTTCTCATACCAATGTCATTCCATGATACAATTCATAACACTAGGACAAATTTTTGAAATATTTGGGGTGTTGCATATTTTGAGTCAAGTTTCTCATACCAATGTCATCATGTGATATAATTTACAACACTAGGACACATTTTTGAAATATTTACTATGTTTCATTTTTTGAGTCAAGTTTACCATACTAATGTAATTACATGACATAATTATCAACACAAGGAAAAATTTCCTAAATATTTGGGGTGTTGCATATTTTTAGTTAGATTTCCCATACCAATACCATTATGCATAACAATTCTCAAAACTAGAAAACAAATTAGAAATATTTTTGGTGTTGCATATTTTGAATCAAGTTTACCATACCAATGTCATTATGTGGTGTAATTTGAAACACTAGAGAAAATTTTGGAAATATTTATGATATTTAATAATTTAGGTTGGATTTCTTATTCTAATTTCATTATGCATCATAATTCAAAATAATGGGACATATTTCAAAATAAATTGCATGTTGCATTTTATGATTCAAGTTTCCCATACCAATGTCATTGTTTAGACAAATTTGCAAACTAGATAAAATTTTCAAAAATATCTGGGGTGCTTCATATTTTGAGTCAAGTTTCCCATACCAATGTTGATACATAGTGAAATTCACAACATTGGGACAAATTTTAGAAATATTTTTGGTGTTACATATTTTGATTTTGGTTTCTCATACCAATGTCATATCTTATCCTAATTCAAAACACTATAACAAATTTCATAAATATTCAAGGTGTTGTATATTTGAGTTTAGTTTCCACTACTAATGTTATTGTGTGGTGTGTTTCATAAAACTGGAATAGTTTTTTGAAATACTTATGTTTTTGCATATTTTGAGTGAGTTTTAACATATAAATTTTGATGCATGGTGTAATTTGCAACATTGGGACAAATTTTGGAAATATTTGGTGTGTTTTATATTTTGAGTCAGCTTTCCAATACATATGTCATTACATGTAGTAATTCACAACACTAGTAAATTTTCAAAAATATTTGGTGAGTTTCATATTTTGAGTTGGGTTTATTAAACCAATTTCATTATCTAATGCAATTCATAAAACTTAGATTTTTTTTGAAATATTTGGGGTGTTGCATATTTTGAGCAGAGTTTCCCATACCAATGTCATTGGGTGGCATAGTTTGTATAACAAGGATAAATTTCATAAATATTCAAGGTGTTGCATATTTTTTAATAGGCTTCCCATACCAATGTAATTATGTGGCATAAACATAAACACTAGGAAAAGTTTTGAAAATATTTGGGGTGTTGCATATTTTGAGTCAAGTTTCACATACCAATGTCATTATGCATAGTAATTTAGAACACCAAGATAAATTTCATAGATATTTTGGGTCTTACATGTTTTGAGTCAGGTTTCCCATACTAATGTCATTGTGTAGTGTAATTTAAAACATTAGAACATATTGGGAATGTCATAAAAATTGGTCATATTTCATAAATATTTTGGGTATTGCATATTTTGAGTCATATTTCCTATACCAATGTCAATGTGGATAAAAATTCAAAACACAGGGAATTTTTTTTAAAGATTTAGGGTGTTGCATATTTTGAGTCTAGTTTTCCATACCAATCTTGATACAAGACACAATTTATGACATTGGGATAATGTTTTAAATATTTGGGGTGTTGAATAGTTTGATTCAGGTTTCCCATACCAATGTCAATGGGTGTTACAACTCACAACTCTAAGACAAAATTTTGAAATATTTGTGTTGTTACATATATGAACTCAAGTTTCCCATACCAATGTATTTATGTGGTGAGATACATAACATTGGAAAGAAATTTAGAAATACATTGGGTGTTGCATATTTTGAGTCAGGTTTCCCATACTAATGCCATTACTCATGACAATTTTCAACACTAGGACAAATTTATGAAATATTTGGGATGTTCCATATTTTTGTATCAAGTTTCCCTTACCAATTTCATTACATGGCAAAATTCACAACACTAATTTTTTTTTAGAAATATTTGTTGTGTTGCACATTTTGAGTTGGGTTTCCCATACCAATGTAATTATGTGACATTATTCATAACAATG
Source organism: Torreya grandis (assembly GCA_037957365.1). NCBI lineage: Eukaryota > Viridiplantae > Streptophyta > Pinopsida > Cupressales > Taxaceae > Torreya > Torreya grandis. The sequence goes on from JARHVA010003303.1 coordinate 334,744, forward strand.
GGATAATTTTAATAAAATATTGGGGTGTTACATATTTTATATTAGGTTTTTAGTACCAATGTTGTTTCATGAAACAATTCAATGAACTAAGATAATTTTCTAAAATATTTGGGATACTATTTATTTTGACTCAAGTTTTTCATACCAATGTCATTGCATAATGTAACTCATAATAACACTAGGACAAATTTTATAAATATTTGTGCTGCATTTTTTTAGTCAAGTTCCCCATGTCAATGTTGTTGCAAAACATAATTAGAAACATTAGGAATTTTTTTGAAAAACATTGAGGTGTTGCATATTTTGAGTTGGGTTTCCCTACCAATGTTGTTTAATGGTACAATTTGGAACACTAGGATTTTTTTTGGAAATATTTGGGGTGTTGCATATGTTTAGTTAATTTTCCCTTGTCAATGTTGTTGTACATAACAATTCATAAGACTAGGATATATTATATAAATATTTGAGGTGATTAATATTTTGAGTTGATTTTATGATACCAATGTCATTACATAGCATAATTTACAACACTAGGACAAATTTCCAAAATATTTATGGTGTTGGAAACTTTAAGTTGTATTTCCCATTCTCATGTCATTACTAACTGTAATTCACATCAATGAGACTTATTTATTAAATATTTTAAGTGTTGAATATTTTTAGTCAGGCAGTATAATTCACAAACTTGGATAATTTTTTTCAATATTTTAGTTGTTGCATATTTGGAGTGAGGTTTTCAATACTAATGTCATTACATGTTACAATTTAAAACACTAGGAAAAATTTAATAAATAGTTGGTGTATTTCATATTGTGAGTCATGTTTCCCATACAAATTCCATTGTATGAATAAATTCACAACACTACAATAATTTTTATAAATATTTTGGATATTGCATATTCTGAGTGAAGTCTCCCATACCAATGTCATTTTGCAACACAATTTATAACAATGGGAAAATTTAATAAATATTTAGGGTGTTGCATATTTTGATTTAGATATCCTATACCAATTTCATTGTGTAATATAATTTGAAATAATGGGAAAAAAATTAGAAATATTTGGGGTGTTACATATTTTGAGTCAGGTTTACCATACCAATGTTGTTTCATGGTATAATTTACAAAACTAAGATAATTTTAAGAAATATTTGAATTATTGCATATTTTTATTTGGGTTTTCTCTACAAATGCCATTGGGGGGGCAATTCCCAACAATTTTTTTTTTTAAGTATTGCATATTTTGAGTAATGTTTCCCATACCAATGTCATTTTATGTCAAATTTCAGAAAATTAGGAAATATTTTGATAATATTTATGGTGTTGTATATATATATATATATATATATATATATATATATATATATATATATATATATATATATATATATATATATATATATATATATATATATATTATTGTACCAATGCCATTAAACTAAACAATTTGTAACACTAGGATAAATTTCAAATTTTTTAGGGTGTTACATATTTTTTGTTTGGTTTCCCATTCCAATGTTGTTATGTGTATTAATTCACAACACTAGGGAAAATTTTATAAATATTTAAGGTTTTGTATATGTTAAGTCAATTTTCCATACCAATGTTATTGCACAACACAATTTACAACTTGGGAAATATTTCAAAAAAATTAGGTTGTTTCATATTTTTAGTTGTGTTTCCCATACCAATGTCATTGTATGTTAGAATTCACATCATTGGCAAACATTTTATAAATATTTGGGGTGTTTCATATTTTGAGTTTAGTTTCCCATAACAATGTTGTTTTGCATCACAGTTCTTAATATTGGGATAAATTTCATAAATATTTGTGTTGTTGCATATTTTAAATTGGGTTTATTATACCAATGTCATTACAAGGTGTAATTCACAACACTAGCACAAATTTTATAAATATTTGGGGTGTTATATATTTTGATTTAGGTTTCCTATTCCAATATTGTTACACCTCACAATTTACAACACAAGGACAAATTATAAAAAATATTTAGGGTGTTGTATACTTTGAGTTGGGTTTTCCATATCAATCTCATTGTGTGGCATAATTCACAATATTAGGAAAATTTTCAAAAATATTTGGGGTGTTGAATGTTTTGTATCAGGTTCACCATACTAATGTTATTACATGGAGTAATTTTAAGCACTAGGAAACAAAATGTAAATATTTGGGGTGTTGTATATTTTGAATTGGATTTTCCATACTAATATAATTGAAAACCATAATTTGAAATAGTGGAAAAAAATGAAATATTTGGGGTGTTTCATATTTTTAGGTGGGTTTCCCATATTAATGTCATTATGTATCACAATTCACAACACTGGAATTTTTTTAAAAAATATTTGGGGTGTTGCATATTTAGAGTATGGTTTCCCATGTAAATGTTTTTATATGGCACAATTTTCTAAAATTAGATAAAATTCATAAATATTTTGGTGTTGCATATTTTGAGTTGGGTTTTTTTGTTCCAATGCCATTACACATCACAATTTTCAACACTGTGATAAATGATTGAATCATTTTGGGTGTTAAATAATTCTAGTTAGGTTTTATGTACTGATGACGTTTCATGTCTCAATTTAAAAATATATGACATATTTTAGAAATATTTTTAGTGTTGCATATTTTTAGTCAGGTTTCCAAAACTAATGTCATTATGCATTGTAATTTGTAACATTGGGGAAAAATTATAATTATTTGGGGTGTTTCATATTTGGTTTTGGGATTCCCATACCAATTTTTTTACTCATACAATTGACAAAACAACAAAAAAAATTATATATATTTGAGGTGTTGCATATTTTGAGTCAAATTTCCTATATTAATGTTGTTGTATGGTGAAATGTTTAACACTAAGACCAATTTTACAAATATTTGTGGTGTTACATATTTTGAGTAAAGTTTATCCTACTAGTGTCATTACTTGGTGTAATTCACAACACTGGGACAAAATTTGTAAATATTTATAGTGTTTCACATTTTCAATCAGGTTTTCCATACCAATGTCATTACACAATGCAATTCACCATAGTAGGACAAATTTTTGAAATATTTGGGTTGTTGTAAATTTTGAGTTAGGGTTCCCATACCAATGTCATTACATGGCACAATTTGTGACACTTGTAATTTTTTTTAAATATTTTGGGTGTTTCACATTTTGATTCAAGTTTCCCCTACTAATATCATTACATCTCATAATTTGCAATAGAAGAAGAGTTTTAGAAATATTTTCAGTGTTGCATATTTTGAGTAAAGTTTCTTGTACCAATGTCATTCTACATAGAATTCAAAAAACTAAGGTAAATTCCATTAATATTTTGGTTGTACCATATTTTGAGTTAGGTTTACCATACCAATGTCATTATGTGACATAATTCATAATGCTAGAAAAACATTTAAAATATTTTAGATGTTTCATATTTTAAGTTGGAATTCTCATTATAATGTTGTTATGTATTGTAATTTACAATAATGGGACATCTTTCATAAATATTTGGGTTGTTACATATTTTGAGTTGGATTTCCTATACTAATGTTGATGTGCTTCATAATTTATAACATTAGGACAAATTTCAAAAATATTTGGGGTGTTGTATATTTTAAGTTGGGTTTTTGATAGCGATGTTAATGTGTGGTGTAATTCACTACAATGGGACAAATTTTTGAATTTTTTGAATTTTTTCATATTTGGAGTCTAGATTCCCGTACTAATGTCATTACATGTCATAATTCACAATACTGGGACAAATTTCAAATTTTTTTGTCATGTTTAATATTTGAAGTCAAGTTTCCCATACTAATGTCATTATATGGTGTAATTATTAAAATTGGGAAAAATTTAGGTAATACTTTGGGTGTTTAATATTTTTAGTCAAGTTTATCATACCAATGTCATTGCATGGTGTAATTTGAAACATTGTTTGAAATTTTATAAATATATTGGGTATTGCATATTTTGAGTCAAGTTTCTAATACCAAAATCATTATGTGACATAAATCACAACATTGAAAGAAATTTAAGAAATATTTGGGGTGTTGGATATTTTTAGTCAGTTTCCCCATACTAATGTCATTGTGTAATGAAATCAACAACAATGGGATATATTTTTTAAATATTTGGGGTATTGCATATTTTCAGTCAAGTTTACCATATAAATGTCATTGCATGACATAATTTAAAAAATTAGGACAAATTGCATAAATATCTATGGTGTCTCATATTTTTGAGTTGGGTTTCCCATTCCCAAGTTAATATGTGACATAATTCACAACACTAGGACAAATTTTTGAAATGTTCAACGTGTTTCATATTTTGGGTCAAGTTCCCAATATCAATGTCATTATGTGTCATAATTTGAAACATTGGGAAAAAATTCATAAATATTTGAGGCGTTTCATATTTTTAGTCAAGTTTCTCATACTAATGTCATGGTGCAGTGTAACTCATAACATTATTTTGAATTTTAGAAATATTTGGGGTATTACATGTTTTAAGTCAAGTTTCCTATTCAAATATCATTATGCATCACAATTCACAACACTAGGACAAATGTAAAAAATATTTATGGAGTTACATATTTTGAGTGGGGTTTCTTGTACCAATCTCATTGCATTCACAATTCACAACACTAGGACAAATTTTTTAAATATTTTGAGTCTTGTATGTTTTGAGTCATGTTTACCATACCTTTATCATTTCATGATGCAATTTGAGACACTAGAACAAATTTTGTAAATATTTAGGGTCTTTATATTTTGAGTCATGTTTCACTTACCCATTGCACAACATAATTCATAACACCAAGAAAAAATTTGAAATATTTAGGGTGTTACATATTTATATGTGGTTTATAGTAATAATGTCATTATCAATCATAATTTGAAACACTAAGAAAACTTATAGAAATATTTGTGGGGTTGCATATTATAATTAGGGGTTCCCATACAAACATCATTGCATGATGTCAATTAATAAATCTGGGATAAATTTCAAAAGTATTTGATGTGTTTCATGTTTTGATTTAGGTTTCTCAATCCAATGTTGTTTTACATCATAATTTGTAATAGTAAGACCAATTTTCAAATTATTTATGGTGTTACATAATTTGAGTCAAGATTCCCATACCAATGTCATTATACATCATAGTTTTCAACATTAAGACACATTTAAAAAATATATTAGGTGTTGCATATTTTGAGTTGGGTTTCCCATACCATTGTCAATGAACATCAAAATTTACAACACTAGGACAATTTTTTTAAATATTTAGGGTGTTTCATATTCAAAGTTAGGATTCCCATACCAATGTTATTGAGTGGTACAATTTGTAACATTGGGATACATTTCATAAATATTTTGGGTGTTGCATGTTTTGATTCAAGTTTCCTATATCAATGTCATTACATGGTGTAATTCAAAACACTGGTAAATCTTATGGAAACATTTTTGGTGTTGCATATTTTGACTTGGTGTTTATCCTACCAATGTTATTACATGACACAATTTGCAACACAAAAAATTTAAAAAATATTTGGGGTGTTGTATATTTGAGTCAATTTTACCATACCAATGTTATTGTGTGATGTAATTCTTAACACTAGGATGCATTTTAGTAATATTTGTTATGTTTCATATTTTGATTCAGGTTCTCATACCAATGTCATTTCATGTCACAATTTACAACACTAAGAAAATTTTCAAAAATATTTTGTGTTGCATATTTTGAGTCAAGTTTCCCCTTATAATGTCATTATGTAGTGCACTTTTAGACAATGGGAATAATTTTAAAAATATTTATGTTGGAGTAGGGTTTCTCATACCAATTTCATTATGCCTAGTAATTTGAAACACTAGGATAAATTTTAGAAATATTTGGTATGTTGCATATTTTGAGTCATGTTTCCCATACCAATGTCATTGTGTGGCACAATTCACAACACTAAAATAAATGTTTGAAATATTTGGGTGTTGAAAATTTTGATTTGGATTTCTAGTTTTAATGTCATTACACATTGTAATTCTAAAAAATGGGACATATTTTGAAAGTCTTTGGGATTTTGAATATTTTTAGTCAAGTTTCATGTACCAATGTTATTGTGTAGTGCAATTTACACCACTAGAACAAATTTCATTAATATTTTGGGTGTTTCATATTTGGAGTCAAGTTTCCCCATACTTGTATGATATAGTTCCAAAAATTGGGACAAATTTTATAAATACTTGGGGTGTTACATATTTTGAGTTAGGTTTCACCTACCAATGCCATTACAACACATAATTCACAACACTATGATGAATTTTAGAAACATTTGGTGTGTTTCATATTTTGAGTTACAATTTTCATAATAATTTCATTATATTGTACAATTTTTAACACTAAAAAAAATAGAAATACTTGGGGTGTTGCCTATTTTGAGTCAAGTTTCTCATACCAAAGGCAATGCATGGTAAAATTCACAACACTAAGACATATTTTTTAAATATTTTAGTTGTTTCATATTTTGAGTTAGGTTTCCTATACCAATGCCACTACATGTTACAATTCATAACATTAGTAAAAGTTTCTAAAATATTTTGGGTGTTTCATATTTTAAGTTACATTTCATATACTAATGTCATTGTGTAATGAAAATTGTATAACTAGGACAAATTTTGGAAATACTTGGGGTGTTGCATATTTTGATTAAAGTTTTCTATACTAGTGTTATTATGTAATTCTATTTATAAAACTAAGATGAATTTTAAAAATGGGGCATTTTTTTTTAATTTTGAGTCAGGTTTCCCATACCAATGTCAATGTATGATGCAATTCATAAGACTATGACAAATTTTAGAAATATTTGAGGTGTTACACATTTTGAGTTGGGTTTCCTACTCTAATTCTTTACACATTTTAATTCACAATTTTAATAAAAATTTATGAATGATTTGGGGTGTTACATATTTTGAGTCAAGTTTTGAGTACAAATCTCATTTCACATTCTAATTCACAACATTGGGACACATTTCAAAAATATTTTGGATGTTGCATATTTTGAATCTAGTTTCTTCTACCAATGTCATTACATGGTTAAATTCACAACACTATGAAAATCTCATCAATATTTGGGGTGTTTCATATTTTGAATCATGTTTCCATACCAATGTTGTTGCATGATGTAATTTTCAACACTAGGACAAATTTTGGAACTATTTGAGGTGTTGCATGTTTTGAGTCAGGTTTATTGATCAAATGTTGTTACACATCATAATTCAAAACACATGGACAAATTTCAAAATTATTTGGGATGTTATATTTTGAGTCAGTTTTCACATACAACTATCATTGCATGTTTCATTTCAAAAGTTGGGACACATTTCATAAATATTTGGTGTGTTAGATATTATGAGTCAGGTTTCCCAAACCAAGATCATTGAATGTCGCAATTGATAACTCTGGGACAAATTTCATAAATAATTATGGTGTTACATATTTGGAGTTAGGTTTCCCATACCAATGCCAAACAAATTGTATGGTATAATTTGAAACACTATGATAAATTTTATAAATATTTATGGTGTTGCATATTTTGAGATGGGTTTCAAATATCAATGTTGTTACATAGTGCAATTCACAACACTAAGAAAAATTTCATAAATATTTGTGGGGTTGTATATTTTGAGTCAAGATTTTCTTTCTAATGTCATTATCTCATGTAATTTTCAACACTGGGACAAATTTTAGAAATATTTGGGATGTTTCATATTTTGAGTTAGTGTTCTCATGTCAATGTTGTTGCATGATGTAATTCACAACACTAGGAGAAATTTTCTAAATATTTGGGGTGTTGCATATTTTGAGTTGAGTTTTCCATACCAATGTTGTTACATAGTGTAATTGACAACATAGACAAATTTAAAAACTTTTGATGTGTTGCATATTTTAAGTTTGGTTTATCCTTTTATTGTCATTTCATGACATAATTTACAACAGTAGGAAGAATTTTTTAAATATTTAGGGTGTTACATATTTTTATTTAGGTTTTTGATACCAATGTCATTATGTATAACAATTTGCAACACTTGGACAAATTTCAAAAATATTTGGGGTGTTATATGTTTTGAGTCAAGTTTTGAGTACCAATATCATTATACAATGAAATTTACAACATTGGGAATAATTAAGAAACATTTGGGGTGTTGCATATTTTATATTAGGTTTCCCATACTAATGTTATGTGTTTTAATTTACAACATTGGTACTAATTTCAAAAATATGTAGGGTGTTTCATATTTTGAGTAGGATTTTTCATAAAAATGTCATTACATAAAAGCAATATGCATATTTTGAGTCTAGTTTCCCTTTCCAATGTCATTGTGCATCATAATTCAAAAAATTGGGACAAATTTTGGAATTATTTGAGCTATGACATTTTTTTATTAGATCTCCCATACCAATTTTGTCGCATGTCGTAATTTGTAACACAGGGACACATTTCAAAAATATTTGGTTTATTGATTTTTTTGAGTTGAAACACCCTAAATATTTCTAAAATTTGTCCCAATGTTATAAATGTTATTGTATAATGACATTGGTATGGGAATCATAACTCAAAAAATATATCACCATAAATATTTTTGAAATTTATCCAAATGTTTCAATCTACACACAATGACATTGGTATGGGAAGCCCAAGTCAAAATATGTAGCACCCTAAATATTTTTTAAATTTTTCATAGTATCACATAATGAAATTGGTCTGGGAAACCTAAATCAAAATATGCAACACCCCAAATATTTTTATGATATTTATCAGTGTTGTGAATTGCATCACATAATGACATTGATATAAGAAATTTGACTCAAAATATACAACACCCTAAATATTTTTAGAATTTATCCTAATGTTGTAAATTACATCACATAATGACATTGACATGAAAAACTTGAATCAAAATATACAACACCCAAAATATTTATGAAATTTTTCCTAGTGTTATGAATTATGCCTCACAATAACATTATTATGGGAAGTCTGACTCAATATGCAACATCCCAAATATTTCCTAAATTTGTCTAACTATTATGTATTATAATACATAATAACATTAGTACAAGAAACCTAACTAAAAAATTATAACACCCCAATTATTTATTAAATTTAACCTAGTGTTATGAATATTAAGTCTGACTCAATATGGACCACTTAATGACATTAGTATGGAAAACCTTATTCCAATATGAAACACTCCATATATTTTTAAAATTTGTCCTAGTATTGATAATTATGACATGTAGTGATATTCATAGATGAAACTTGACTCAAAATATACAAAACCCTAAATAATTTTGAAATTTGACTGAGTGTTGTGAATTGTGTCACACATCAACATTGGTATGAGAACCCTGACATAAAATATGAAACATCCCAAATATTTATAAAATTTGTCTCACTATTGTCAATTGTGTCACATAATGACATTCATATAAGAAAATTGACTCAAAACATGCAACACTACAAGTAATTTTGAAATATGTCCCATTATTGTGAATTATTATGTGTAATGACATTGGAATAATAAATCCAAAAAAATATATGAAACACCCCAAATATTTGTAATAATCATTCTAGTGTTGAAAATTGTGTTACATAATAACATTGGTATGGGGAACCTAACTCAAAATATTGAACACCCCAAATATTACCAAAATTTATGATAATATTGTGAATTACTATTGATAATGGCATTGGTATGAGAAATCTAGCTCAAATTATGCAACATCCTAAATATTTCAAAAAATTTCCTAGTGCTATGAATTACACCATGTAATGACAATGGTAGGGGAAAACTAACTAAAAATATACAAAAACCCATATATTTTATAAATATGTCCCATAGTTTCAAATTACAACACATAATGACATTAAAATGAGAAATCCAACTCAGAATATGCATTCTACCAAATATTTATAAAATCTATTTTAGTGTTATGATTTCTGCTACACAATAAATTTGGTACCAAAAACCTGACTCAAAATATACAGTACCTAAAATATTTTTGAAATTTGTCCTAATTTTATGGATTTATGTGAACAATAATATTAGTATGGGAAACTTAAATAAAAATATGTAAAACCCAAAATATTTTTAAAATTTATCCTAGTGTTACAAATTACATCACATAACAACATTGGTATGAGAAACTTGATTCAAAATATACACATAAAACATTTTAAAAAATTTAGTGTTGTTAATTACATCATACAATGACATTGGTACATGAAACTTGACTCAGAATATGTAACACTTATAATATTTTTGAATTTTTTCCTAGTGTTGCATATTGATTCATGTAATGACATTGTTATAGGAAACTTGACTCAAAATATGGAATACCTAAAATACTTGTAAAATTTGTCCTAGTGTTATAAATTACACCAAAAATGGCATTGGTATGGGAAACCCAACTCTGAATATGAAACACCCCAAATAGTTCATAAAATTTAGACATGTAGTGAAACTGGTATAAGAAGCTGACTCAAACTATGTAACACCATAGATATTTATAAAATGTGTGAAAATGTTATGAATTATGACATGTAATGACATTGGTAAGAGAAAACTCTCCCAAAATATGCACCAACCTAAATAATTCTCAAATTTGTCCTAATGTTGTGAATTATGATGCATAATGACATTGGAATGAGAATTGTTACTTAGACTATGCAATACCCTAAATATTATTAATTTTTGTCCTAGTGTTGTGAATTTCACCATGTATGGTCATTGGTATAATAAATTTGACTTAAAATATACAACACCTAAAATATTTCTAATTTTTTCTTGAGTGTTGAAAATTTCAATGCACATATTTCTAAATTTTTCCTAATGTTTTGAGTTAAAAAAAACATTGACATTTGCTAAATCAAAATATGTAACACCCAAAACATTTCCAAAAATTTTCGTAGTGTTGTAAATTATACCATGCAACAACATCAATACAATAAATCTGACTTGAAATATGCAACACCCTAAATGTTTCTAAAATTTGTTACACTGTTGTAGATTGTGTTACATAATGACATTGGTACAAGAAACTTGATTTAAAATATGAAACACCACAAATATTTCTAAAATTTGTCCCAGTGTTAAGAATTGCACCAATAATGACTTTGTCATGGGAATCCCAACTAAAAATATGCAAATCCCCAAATATTTAACAATTTTCCCCAATTTTTCAAATTACACTATGTAATGACATTGGTATGGGAAACCAAACTCAAAATATAAAACACAACAAATATTTATGATAATTGTCATAATGTTTTTAATTATGCCACATAATAATATTAGTATGGTAAAATTGACTCAAAATATGTAACACATCAAATATTTTTTAGTGTTTTGAATTGTACTATGTAACAACATTAGTATGGGAAATCGAACTCAAATTATGTAACATATCAAATATTTCATAAATTTTCCATAGTATTATGAATTGGGTCACACAATGACATTGGTATGGGAAACAAAACTCAAAATATGTAAAACCTCAAATATTCTTAAAATTTGTGCCACTATTACAAACTAAACATGCAATGACATTGGTACAAGAAATTTGAGTCAAACTATGTAACATGAAAAATATTTTAAGAAATTGTCCAAGTGTTATGGATTTCACTATGTAACAACATCGGTATAATAAATATAACTCAAAATATGCAACAACCAAAATATTTGCCAAAATTATCCTAGTTTATGAATTACACCACATAATGACATTGGTATAGGAAATTGAACTTAAAATATGCAAACCCTAAATATTTATGATATTTGTCTTAGTGTTGTGAATTATGACATGTAATGACATTGGTATAGGAAAATTGATTCAAAATATGAAACACCTCAAATATTTTATTAATTTTCCCTAGTTATGTAAATTATACTATGCATCAACTTTGGTACAAGAAATATGACAAAAGAAATGCAACATCCTAAATATTTATAAAATACATCATAGTTTTGTGAATTATTCTACATAATGACACTGGTATGAGAAAACCAACTTGAAATATGCAACACCTCAAATATTTCCAAATTTTTTATTAGTATTGTGAATTATGTCATGTAAGGACATTGGCATGGGAACCCCACCTAAAAATATGCAACACCCATAATATTTCCAAAATTGGTTTGAGTTTTGAGAATTACACCATGTAACAACATTAGTGTTAGAGAGATGACTCTAAATATGAAACAAATATTTTTTTCTAAAAAAATTCTCCATATTACAAATTGTGTCACACATCAACATCAGTTTATGAAATGTGACTCAAAATATATAACACATAAAATATTTCAAAAATATGTCCCATTATTGACAATTATGTCACATATCAAAATTGAAATAACAAATCCAAGTCAAAATATGCAACACCCCAAATATTTATGAAATTTATTCTTATGTTGTGAATTGTGTTACATAATTACATTGGTATAGAAAACTTGACTCAAAATATGAAACACCCAAAATATTGATGAAATTTATCCCAATGCTGAAAATTTATATGCACAACAACATTCTTAAGAGAAACTCAACTCATAATATGAAACACCTAAAATATTTTCAAAATTATTCCCAATGTTATGAACCATGTTACATAATGACATTAGTATGGGAAACCCAACTAAAAATATTCAACACCCCAAATATTTCAAAAAATTGTGAATTGTGTTGCATAATGACATTGGTACATGAAACTCAACTAAAAATATACAAAACCACAAATATTTAAAAAAAATGTCCTAGTGTTTTACTTTGCACCATGTAATGACATTGAGATAAGAAACCTAACTCAAATATGCGAAACTTTAACTATTTATAAAATTCTCCCCAATATTGTGAATTACAATGTATAATGACATTGATATGGGAAATATGAATGAAAATATGTAACATTTATGAATTTTTTTCCAATGTTGTGAATTTAAAATCATAATGAAATTTTAAGGGTAATCTTGACTTAAAATATGCAACACCTCAAATATTTATAAAATTTGTCCCAATGTTGTAAATTGCACCATGAAATGACATTGTTATGATAAACCTAACTCAAAATATGCAACACATTAATATTTTCAATTTTTCCCCAACCTTACGAATTGGGTCATGAAATGACATTAGCATGGGAAACCTAACTCAAAATATACAACATGCCAAATATTATTGAAATTTATCACAGTGTTGGGAATTGCAATACATAATCACGTTGGTATAAGAAACTCGACTCAAAATATGCAATACCATAGATATTTTTGAAATTTATCCTAGTGTTATGAATTACACCATATAATGATGGTAGTATGATAAAACCAAACTCAAAGTATTCAACACACTAAATATTTCTAAAATTTGTTTCAATATTAGAATTTACATTACATGAAGATATTGGTATGGGAATCTAGACTAAAAAAATACAAGCTAAAAAAAATATTAGTGTTTTGAATTCAGTCAATAGTGGCATTAGTATGAGAAAATTGACTCAAAATATGCAACACCTAAAATATTTATGAAATATGTCCTAGTGTTGTGAATCTCACCATGCATTAACATTGGTATGATAAACCTAAATCAAAATATACAACACCCTAAATATTTATAAAAAATTCATAGTGTTGTCAATTTTCCACATAATGACATTGATATGGGAAACCTAATTAAAAATATCCAACACCCCAAAGATTTCAAAAATTTGTCTTAGTGTTAAAAAATTCACCATATGATGACATTAGGATGAGAAACCCAACTAAAAATATTCAACACCCCAAGTATTTCAAAAATTTCTCCTAATTTTTTGAATTGAATCACATAATGACATTAGTAAGGGAAACACAACTCTAAATATTCAACAACAAAATTTGTCCCAGTGTTGAGGATTACACTATACATCAACATTCATACTTGAAACCCAACTCAAAATATGTAACACACTAATTATTTCAAAAATTTGTCTAAATGTTATGAATTATACTATGCAAAGACATTGGTATGGGAAACCTGAGTCAAAATATGCAACACCCCAAATATTTTGAAAATATGTCTGATTATTTAGAATTGTGATGTGTAACAACATTAGAATGAGAAATCCAACTCAAAATATGTAACACCCCAAATATATATGAAATATTTTTTAGTGTTGTGAATTGCATCACATAACTACATTGATATGGGAAACTTGACTCAAAATATACAACACCACAAATATTTTGGAAATTTGTCCCAATATTGTAAATTACTACATATAATGACATTGGTAGAGGGAACCCAAATCAAAATATGAAAATCCCTAAATATTTATAAAATTTCTCCTAGTATTATGAATTTTGATGTGTAATGATATTGGTATGGGAATCCTAATAAGAAATATATAACACCCAGATATTTTTGATGTTTATCCTAGTGTTTTGAATTATGAAACACAATGACATTAGTATGGGAAACCCATCTAAAAATATGCATCATCCTAAATTTCTAATATTTTTACCAGTGTTACAAATTGTGGTGTGTTACAACATTATGGGAAACTTGACTCAAAATATGCAACACTCTAAATATTAAAAAAAATACAATGTTGCAAATTATGCTGCATATAGACACTGGTATAGCAACCCTAAATCAAAATTTGACATACCTCAAATATTTCTTAAAATTTTCCCAGTGTTTCAAATTTCATCACATAATGACATTGTAGGAAAAACCTAACTTAAAATATGCAACACCATAGATATTTATGAAATATTTCCCAGTGTTGTGAATTATGATGCACATTTACATTTGTACAATACATCCAACTCAAAATATGCAAAAACCCAAATATTTAAATATTTTTCCAAGTGTCTCAAATTACTCTCCATAATGACATTAGTATGGGAAACCTAACTAAAAATATGCAACACCCCAAATATTTACAAAATGTGTCCTAATATTGTGAATTATGATGTATAATGACATTGGTATAATAAACCTAACTCAAAAGATGAACACCTTAAATATTGATTTAAATTTGTTATAGTATTGAGAATTACACATTTCAAATACACTGGTATAGGAAACCTAACTAAAAACATGCAACCCTCAATTATTTCTAAAATTTGTCCAAGTGTTATGAATTGTGTCATACAATGATAACACTATGAGAAATGTGATTCAAAATATGCAACACCCAAAATATTTCTAAAATTTTCCCAATTTTATGAATTACACCATGTAACTACATTGGTACACAAAATTTGACTCACAATATGCAGTGTCCAAAATATTTTTGAAATTTGTCCCATTGTTACAAATTGCATCATGTAATGACATTGGCAAAGGAAACCTAGTTCAAAATATGAAACAACCCAAAGACTTCCAAAAATTTTCTTAGTGTTATGAATTGCACTGTGTAATTAAATTTTTATGGGAAAATTAGCTCAAAATATGCAACACCCAAATATTTATAAATATTCCCAGTGTTGAGTATTATTCCATGCAATAACATTGGTATAGGAAACCCAACTCAAAATATGTAAAAACCCAAGTATTTTCAAAGTTTATCCCTATATTTAAAATTACACTACTTAATAACATTCCTACAATAAACCCAACTCAAAATATGGTAATACCCAAAATATTTTCCACATTTCTCCCACTATTGCATATTACATCATGTAATGACATTAGTATGAGAAGCTCTAATCAAAATATGCAACACCCAAAATATTTTTGAAATTTATTCAAGTGTTATAAAAATGCATTTCATAATGACATTGGTGTGAGAAACCCCACTTCAAATGTGTAACATCCCAAATATTTTCTATTTTTTCCTAGTGTTTTGAATTGTGCCATGAAATGACATTGGTATAGGGAACATGACACAAAATATGAAGTGCCTAAAATATTTTTGAAATTATTCAAAGTGTTGTGAATTACATTATGAAATGATATGGTTATAATAAACATGACCTAAAATATTCAACAAATATTTCCCATTGATGTGAATTGTAATGTGTAATGAGACCAAAAATGGAAATCCAGTGCAAAATATAAAACACCCCAAATATTTAAGAAATTTGTCCTAGTGTTAGAATTATGTCACATAATGAAATTGGTATAAGAAAATTGAATAAAAATATTCATCACCCCAAATATTTTTCAAATGTGTCCAATTATTATGAATTGCTCCACATAATGACATATGTATGAGAAACCCAACTCAAAATATGTAGTACCTTAAATATTTATGAAATATTTCTAATGTTACAAATTATGTCATGAAATGACATTGGTAGTGGAAATACAACTAAAAATGTGAAACATCTAAAATATTTTTGAAATCTGTCCAAGTGTTTCAAATTGTGCTATGCAATAACATTGGTATAGAGAAACTCGACTAAAAATATACAACACACCAAATATATCCAAAATCTGTCTTAGTTATATAAATACAATGTGCAATTACATTGTTATGGGAAACCTAACTCAAAATATGTAATACCTTAATATTTGTGAAATTTTACATAATGTTGTGAATTATGTAGTAAAAAAACACTAGTATGTGGAGCCTGAATTAGAATATGTAACACCCCAAATATTTTTGAAATTTGTCCTAGTGTTACAAATTTCACCATGCAAAAATATTTGTATGGGAAACCTAACTCAAAATTTTCAACACCATAAATACTTCCCAAATTTGTCCTAGTGTTGTTAATTGTGATGTGTAGTGACATTGGTAAGGGAAACCTAACTCAAAATATGCAACACTCCAAAATTTTTGATATTTTTCCTAGTATTTCTAATTAAACCATGTAAGTACGCTATTATGAAAACATTTAATCAAAATATGAAACAACCCAAATATTTATAAATTTTTTGCTAGTGTTGTGAATTACATCATGTAAAGACATTTGTATACGAAACATGACCCAAAATATACAAGAGCTAAGATATTTCTAATATTTGTCCTACTGTATCAAATTACATCTCCTAATGACATTGGTATTAGAAACCCAACTCAAAATATACAACACCATAAATATTTTTGAAATTTGTCCATGTGTTGTGAATTTCATCACATAACAACATTGGTATGGGAAACATGACTTGAAATATAGAACACCCCAAATATTTTTAAAATGTGACCTAGTAATGTGAATTATGCCATGAAATAAAATTCAAAATGGAAACTTCACTCAAAATATGGAACACCCCAAATATTTTCAAAATTTGTCCCAGTGTTGTGAATTGTACCACACAATAAAATTGGTTCCAAAAACCCAACTCAAAATATGTGACACTATATATATTTTTAAAATTTGTATAAGTGTTGAAAATTGCAACATGTAGCAACATTGGTACAGAAAGCATTTCTCAAAATATGTAACATCCCAATTATTTATAAAAATTTGTCCTAGTGTTATGAATTATAATACACAATGACATTGGTATGGGAAACCATCCTCAAAATATGAATCATCCCAATTATTTATGATATTTTTCCCAGTTTTATGACTTGCGCCATGCTACAAAATTTTTATGGTAAATACTAATCAAAATGTGTAACACCCTAAATATTTATTAAATGTGTCCAAGTGTTGAAAATTACATCATGCATTGACAATGGTATGTGAATCCTAACTCAAAATATGTAATGCCCCAAATATTTCTAAAAATTTTCCATGCGTTGTGAATTGAACTACACAATAACATTGGTATGGGAAACCCAACTCAAAATATGAAATACCCAAAATATTTATGCAATATTTCCCATTTTTTACAAATTATGATGAGCAACAACATTGGAACAAGATATTTAACTCACAATATGTAACACCCCAAATATTTATGGAATTTATTCATGTGTCACTTAAAGACATATGAAACACCCTAAATATTTAATATGGATGAGAATCATGCCATGTAATGTAATTAGTATGGGAAACCTAACTCAAAACATGAAACATGCCATGTATTTTTAAAATTTGACCCAATGTTGAAAATTGCATCTTGCGATGATAATGGTATGGGAAACCCAACTCAAAATATGAAACACCCTAGATATTTATAAAAATTTTCCCACTATCATAATTTCACTATGAAAAAAAATTATCATGGGAAATATAAATCAAAACATACAACACCCAAAATATTTTTGAATTTTTTCCTCATGTTATAAATTATGGCATGCAATGAAATTTTTATGTGAAACCTGACTCAAAATATGCAAAACCAAAAATATTTATTAAATGTTTCATGGTGTTGAGAATTCTCCATGCAATAAAATTTCTATGATAAACCCCACTAAAACATGTAACACCTCAATTATATATGAAAATTTTCCAAGTGTTGTGAGTTATGTCACACAATGACATTGGAAGAGGAAATTGGTCTTAAAATATGCAACACCTCTAATATCTTTGAAAATTTTCCCATTGTTGTGAATTATATAACATAATGACATTGGTATGAGAAAGCTAACATAAAATATGCATAACCCTAAATATTTGAAAAACTATCCTAGTGTTTTGAATTGCATAGTGCAATGACATTGGTATGGGAAACCTGACTTAAAATATGTAACACCCTTCCAAATTTTATCCCAATCCTAAAAATTGTGTAACACACTAACATTGGTATACAAAAAGTGAATGAAAATATGCAACACCCTAAATATTTTGGAAATGTATCACAATGTTGTAAATTGTTTCATGCATTTATCATATGGGAAACCCAACTCAAAATATACAATACCCTAAATATTTCCAAAATTTGTCTTACTATTATGAATTACATTAGGCAATGACATTGGTATGGGAAACATAACTCAACATATGAAATAACTAGAATATATTATAAATTTATGCCATTGTTATGAATTATACCACATAATAACATTCATATCAGAAACCCAAATAAAAATATGTTACACCCTAAGTATAATTGAAATTTGTTCTAGTGTTGTAAATTATGTTATGTAATAACATTGGTATAATAAAATTGACTCAAAATATGTAACACCCCAAACATTTATAAAATTTATCTATCTATTATGAATTATGATACATAATGACATTGATATGGAAAACCTGTTTTAAAATATGCAACAACCCAAGTATTTCTTAACTTTGTCCTAGTGTTGTGAATTATGTCATATTTTGGAAATGTGTCACAATGTTGTAAATTGTTTCATGCATTTATCATATGGGAAACCCAACTCAAAATATACAATACCCTAAATATTTCCAAAATTTGTCTTACTATTATGAATTGCATTAGGCAATGACATTGGTATGGGAAACATAACTCAACATATGAAATAACTAGAATATATTATAAATTTATGCCATTGTTATGAATTATACCACATAATAACATTCATATCAGAAACTCAAATAAAAATATGTTACACCCTAAGTATAATTGAAATTTGTTCTAGTGTTGTAAATTATGTTATGTAATAACATTGGTATAATAAAATTGACTCAAAATATGTAACACCCCAAACATTTATAAAATTTATCTATCTATTATGAATTATGATACATAATGACATTGATATGGAAAACCTGATTTAAAATATGCAACAACCCAAGTATTTCTTAACTTTGTCCTAGTGTTGTGAATTATGTCATATTTTAGAAATGTGTCACAATGTTGTAAATTGTTTCATGCATTTATCATATGGGAAACCCAACTCAAAATATACAATACCCTAAATATTTCCAAAATTTGTCTTACTATTATGAATTGCATTAGGCAATGACATTGGTATGGGAAACATAACTCAACATATGAAATAACTAGAATATATTATAAATTTATGCCATTGTTATGAATTATACCACATAATAACATTCATATCAGAAACTCAAATAAAAATATGTTACACCCTAAGTATAATTGAAATTTGTTCTAGTGTTGTAAATTATGTTATGTAATAACATTGGTATAATAAAATTGACTCAAAATATGTAACACCCCAAACATTTATAAAATTTATCTATCTATTATGAATTATGATACATAATGACATTGATATGGAAAACCTGATTTAAAATATGCAACAACCCAAGTATTTCTTAACTTTGTCCTAGTGTTGTGAATTATGTCATATTTTGGAAATGTGTCACAATGTTGTAAATTGTTTCATGCATTTATCATATGGGAAACCCAACTCAAAATATACAATACCCTAAATATTTCCAAAATTTGTCTTACTATTATGAATTGCATTAGGCAATGACATTGGTATGGGAAACATAACTCAACATATGAAATAACTAGAATATATTATAAATTTATGCCATTGTTATGAATTATACCACATAATAACATTCATATCAGAAACTCAAATAAAAATATGTTACACCCTAAGTATAATTGAAATTTGTTCTAGTGTTGTAAATTATGTTATGTAATAACATTGGTATAATAAAATTGACTCAAAATATGTAACACCCCAAACATTTATAAAATTTATCTATCTATTATGAATTATGATACATAATGACATTGATATGGAAAACCTGATTTAAAATATGCAACAACCCAAGTATTTCTTAACTTTGTCCTAGTGTTGTGAATTATGTCATATAATGACATTGGTCTAGGAAATCTAACTCAAAATATCAAACACCCCAAATATTTATAATTTTGTCCTAGTTTTGTGAATTGTGACATGCAATGACATTTTAAAAGGAAACATAACTCAAAATATCAAACACACCAAATATTTATAAAATATGTCCCAGTGTTGTGAATTATGTCATGCAATGACATTGGTATGATAAAACTGAATCAAACTATGTAACACCCAAAATATTTAAAAAATTTATCCTAGTGTTTTGAATTGCATTCAAAAATGACATCAGTATGGGAAACTGAACTCAATGTGTAACAACTCAAATATTTTTGAAATTTACTTTAGTGTTGTGAATTGAATTATTCAAAGACATTGGTAGGGGAAACTTGACTAAAAAACTAATATTTTATAAATATGTCCCCTAGTTATGAATTATAATGTTCAATAACATTATAATGATAAATCCATATCAAAATGTGTAACACCCCAAATATTCCTTAATTTGTTCTAGTGTTATGAAAATCATATCACAACAACACTAGTATGGGAAATGTGACTCAAAATATACAACATCTCAAATATTTATGGAATTTTCCCTAGTATTAAAAAATTCTACATACAATGACATTGTATGGGAAACCTAAATAAAAATATAAAAAACACCAAATATTTTTGAATTTTGTCCCAGTTTTTCAAATTACATTGAGCAAGGACATTACTACAATAAAGTAGACTCAATATATTCAAGAGCACACCTATTTCTAAATTTTTTTTAAGGCTTTGAATTATATTATAAAATGACATTGGTAATAAAAATCTGACTCAAAATATGAAACACCCAAAATATTTATAAAATTTGTCCTAATGTTATGAATTACACATCATATTGAGATTGGTATGGGAAACACATCTCCAAATATGGAACACCTTGAATATTTATAAAATGTGTCTCATTGTTATGAATTGTGATGTGTAATGACATTGGTATGGGAAACCTAATTGAAAATATACAACAACCTAGATATTCCTAAAATGTGTCCTAGTGGTGTGCATTATGATGTATAATGACATTAATATATGAAACCTAACTCAAAATATGGATCACCCCAAATACTTCTAGAATTTGAACTAATGTTGTGAATTATGATGAGTAACAAGATTGGAATGGGAAACCTTAATATAAATATGGAACACCCCAAATATTTCCAAAATTTGTGAATTGCACCCTTCATGGACATTTGTATGAGAAACCCGACTCAAAATATCTAACATCCCAAATATTTTTGAATATTTTCCTAGTGTTAGGAATTACAATCCAAAATGACATCGTTATGAGAAACTAACTCTAAATATGAAACATCCCAAATATTTTTAAATGTTTTACCATTATTATAAATTTTAAGGCATAAAGACATTTTTAGGGGTAACTTAACTAAAAAATTGTAACACCCCAAATGTTTTTAAAAAGTGTCCCAATGTTTGAATTGTGACTTGTAAAAATTGTTGGGTCATTTATGATCTAATATAGTTTTATCTATTTAATGTTTTTAGTTTTTTCATTTAAATATTTTAGTTAGTTATCAGGTTAATTAAAATATATTAGTTGGTTTATTTGTAACCAACTTGAGTAAGATTTTTAAAATCTTGCAGATGTATAAAAGAAATGCATTAAACATTGAATATATTTTTTATGATTATTCCGCTCTATCCATGCTTAAACAATGGTATCATTGGCACACAAAGGAATAATTAAGAGAGGATAAAAGCATAGATAATTCCTTTGTGTGCCTAAACCAAGTGATTCTATCCTCTCTCAATAATTCCAAGTGCTTCTATCCTCTCTCAATAATTCCTTTGTGTGCCTATGATACCACTGTTCAAGCATGGATAGAGAGGAATAATCATAAAAAATATGTTCAATGTTTAATGCATTATTTTTATGCATCTACAAGATTTCAAAAATATTTTAGATGCATAAAAATAATGCATTAAACATTGAATATATTTTTTATGATTATTCCTCTCTATCCATGCTTGAACAGTGGTATCATAGGCACACAAAGGAATTATTGAGAGAGGATAGAAGAACTTGGTTTAAAACCTATGAATTTAAAGATAGAGAAAAGAGAGATCATTATCAAATTGTATGGGATCCATTACATATTGATACATCATGTCTTTTGATAAAAATTAGCAAGTTTTTTTTAAAAATTGGATTTTTTTTTATCAAATCCATCTTAAACACCACTATCTTAGTATGGTGATTCATAGTATTAATATAATTTTAAAAGGCTTTGATTAATTTTGAGGATTTTGGTAGTCTCTATTGTAGATTAGCATGATTGATTTTGCTATGAAATTTATATCAAAAATAAGGTGGCAAGTTTGAAAACAATTTCTCATTGAAGATCCTTTCACTCATAGAGTTGTATGAAAACCTTTACATCAATTTTCTATGCAAATAATATTTTTTAGAAAAATAAATCAAAAGCCTTTGTAAAAATAAATTCTTCCTACATACATAATTGTTTAGACTGACTAGAAGGTGATGAAATCTACCTGGTAATATTTTCCTTTTTGTTTAGGGAAATAATTTTTATTTGTTTGACTTTCAAATATTCAAAATTGATCTCCAAGTTTTGTATAGTGGTAGACATAAATGTACATCAGTTTTTTTTTTAAAAAAAATTGTAAAGCATATACATTTTCTTATATATATAGCACAACATGGTTTAGAATATAATATTATTTATGTTATTAAAGATCAGAGAAGATAAAAAAAATTATTTTCATTTACATGTGGGCTCCACCAAATCAAAATTGAGCATTCATTTTTTCATGAAAGGAGAAATTTTTACTACCCTACATATTCTAAGTCAAAGATACACTAAATATATTTCTTTTTTATATTCAAATTCATTAAGGGCAATTCATATAGGATATGTTTTGTTAGTCACTTGTTCAAAAAGATTAGGGGTTTAAAACCTATTTGGTGTATCTACTGATAAAAAATATTTTTGATCTTATTTTTTGTATAATGGGAATTATAAGTGGTGGGAATGATACTTTTTGGTTAAATAAGGGGGAAATTATTTTTTAGAAAGTCTACAAAACTTTTATAATCAAAATATATCTAATGGGTTAAGGCTAAACCCCGATAGATTTATTTATTTTGATAAGCACCATGGAAAAAAATGTGAGATTAATTCCTAAAAATAGATGCTTAAAATCAAAAAAATAAAAGGAATGGTTGATTAAAATATAAAATACACTAATTTTTAAGGATTTGCAGAAATAACTGAAAAATACACTATACCACCTACTAATGTTGTAAAATTGTTTGAGTATAAAAATGAGTTAAGTGAGCCCTTACTTTATTAAAATGTTTATGTTCTACATAGGTGATTATTCATATGGAAGTTATTAAAACTAGTGCAAGGAAAGCATGGAAAACATTAACATATATGTATGAAAAATAACCTACCTTTAAAAAGATTGATATCTTAATGTAATTACTTAATAATAAGCTTAGCATTGAAGAAGATGTGTTTGAATATCTCTCTCGCATGAAAAATATGACATAAGAATATTATA
Organism: Torreya grandis; assembly: GCA_037957365.1. Taxonomy (NCBI): domain Eukaryota; kingdom Viridiplantae; phylum Streptophyta; class Pinopsida; order Cupressales; family Taxaceae; genus Torreya; species Torreya grandis. The sequence continues at coordinate 358,957 of JARHVA010003303.1, forward strand.
CTATAGGGGGTAAAATTGGTGATGACATCTTGACTTTTATTATAATAAATGGCCTAAGTTATACATACACCAATTTTGTTGAAATGTTATAGCTTAGTGATAAGCTTAATGGTGCGACATTTGACTCTATTTGTGAGTTGTTGACTAAGCATGAGTGTTAGCTTGAAATTAAGAAGAGTACACTTATTGAAGAGGATCAATATAAAAATAATAGGTCCCACAATAGATATCATTATCATGTATAGTGATAGTTTCATAAAACTTATTTAAAACACTCTTTAAGATACTCTCCACACTATTTTAGATTATCTCTACAACATTATCATCAACACTCTTCTAGATCTTTAAAATGCAAAAATCATCATAGGCACTCTTCTTACTCATTTGGTTCTTCTAGTGATTCAACTTCTTTTAGACCTCATTAATATAAGGAGACCAAATGTTTTGACTTCATTGGTATTAGACATATTGTAGATGTATGTCCTTCTTGATGATCCTACTCTATACATAAAAATATAGATAGAGCAAATTATGTAGATCATTATAGTGGTATATCTTCTAGTTACTCTAGTTATTTTAATTATTATAACACTTTGTCTAATTAGGAATCATCCTATATGGCCAAGGTCTATGGTCCTAATGGAACTAATAACTTATTCTAAGTGATTAATTATTCTCCCATTTTTTGTGAGCTACTAAGATCAATACATGGATCTATTTTAATGGATTTATTTTGTCTTGTGTTCTTGCTTTTAGTTCCATATTTATCTTTATGTACCTAATATTAATGAAATGGAATAGATAAGATTATTTTATTTTATTTTCATCATTGCATAAATTCTAAACTCTCACGTAATAAGTAACAATATATATCATTGGTTGGTCTTCAATTAGTCATTGGTGATAGTACGAGTTGATAAGAGTTACTAGCACCTTCAGTGTTGAGAAAAGGTCTTCAACATTTATTAGACATTAGGGAGATGTAATATACAAAGTATGGTTCATCACTTTGATGGGATTTTGAATGGATACTTATATGGATCTATGTATTTGGATAGACTTTGATTATTTTCTACTATACTACAATATGGTGATTAAAGATGATGATCATTCCTTGATCAAGTTCATCAACCTTTTATGACAAAACTCATACAATGAGCTTCTTTGTAGAGTAGCATCAATTTTAGTTAGTATTAAGATATAAAGTACCCCAATTGAAATTGATTAAAATTTTATTGGATGACTTCATAGTCATTTCTCTTATTTTCTTTAATCTTTCATGCCTTTTTGAATCAATGGGGAGTTTTTTGGGTCATTTTTTATCCAATATAGTTTGTATTTATTTAGTGTATTTAGTTTTGCTTTTTTTTTTAAAAAAAAAAGTTTTCAAGTTAATTAAAACCCATTATTTGGTCTCTTTGTAACCAAACTGAGTAAGCTTTTTAAATCTTGTAGATGTATAAAAATAATGTATTGAATATTAAATATATTTTTATGATTATTCCTCTCCAATCAGGACTAAAAAATGATATTGGTATAGGAATCTAAACTCAAAACATGTAAAAATCTAAATATTTTCAAAAATTGTCCTAATTTTGTGAATTACAATATGGATCAACATTTATATGGGAAATCCAACTCAAAATATACAACACCAAAAACATTTAACTTTTTTCTAGTCTTTTGAATTGCATTACATGATGACATTGGTATAGAAAACCTAAATTGAATTATGTAAAATAATAAATATTTCTAAAATTTGTCTTAGTGTTTTGAATTACACTACACAAAGACATTGTTACAAGAAATGTGACTCAAAACATGCAACACCAAAAATGTTACCAAAACTTGTCCTAGTGTTATGAATTACATTATGTAATGACATCAGTATGAGAAATATAACTTAGTATATGAAACACCATAAATATTTTTGATACGTGTCAAATTATTGTGAGTTTAAACATGTAGAGATAATGGTATGAGAAATACAACTAAAAATATACAACACCTCAAATATTTCTAATTATTTTCAAATGTCATGAATCACATCACACATCAACATTGGTATGCAAAACCTGACTCAAAATATGCACCACACCAAATAATTCTAAAATTTGTCTTAGTATTGAGAATTGTGTTGTGTAACAACATTAGTATGGTAAACCTAAATAAAAATATGCACCACCTCAAATATTTCTAAAATTTGTCCCAGTGTTATGAATTAAATTATGCAATGACATTGGTATAGGAAAGTTGACTCAAAATATGAAATACACCAATTATTTTTGAAATGTGTCTCAATTTTGTGAATTTCACCACAAAAAAAAAACATTATTATGGGAAAAATGATTCCAAATATCCAATAAAAATATTTTTTTGAAATATTTCTAGTATTATGAATTATATCATGCATTGACATTGGTATGAGAAACCAAATCAAAATATGCATCACACCAAATATACATAATTTTTTTTCCATTATTTCAAATTACAATATGTAATGACATTGGTATGGGAAACTTGAATCAAAATATGCAACACCACAAATATTTATAAAATTTGTTATAGTGTTGTGAATTGCATCACATAACAACATTGGTATAGGAAACCCGACTTAAAATATGAAACAACCTATATATTTTCAAAAAAAATCCTATTGTAAGAAATTTATATGCAAAAAATTAGTATAAGAAACCAGACTCAAAATATAGAACACCCCAAATATTTATTAAATTTTTCTTAGTGTTTTAAATTATGCCATGTAATGGAATTAGTATGGTAAACCTAATTAAAGATATAAAATACCCAAAATATTTCCAAATTCTATCCTAATGTTATTAATTACACCATGCAAAGATAATGGTATGGGAAATTTGACTCAAAATATGCAACACTCCAAATATTTATATAATTTGTCCCAATATTATGAATTCCACCATACAACAACATTGGTATGGGAAATTAGAAAAAAAATATGCAACACCCAAAATATGTTGAAATTTTTACCATTTTTATGATTTATAATGAAAAACAACATTAGTACATGAAATGTAATAATAAATATGAAACACTCCAAATACTTAGGAAAATTTTCCTAGTGATGTAAATTGTGCCACACAATGAAATTTTTATGGGAAACTTGACTAAAAATATGCAACACACCAAATATTTCTTAACTTTTCATGATTTTGATAATTACTCTATGAAACAACTTTAGTATAGGAAACACACTCAAAATATGCAACACCCTAAATATTTTCTAAATTTGTCTAAGTCTTGCAAATTATACTGCTCAATAAAATTATTACAAGATACAAACTCAAAATAAACAATGCCCAAAATATTTTTTGAAATTTTTGATAGTGTTTCAAATTGCATCAATAATGACATTAGTATAGAAATCCTGATCCAAAATATGCAACACCCTAGATATTTATGAAATTTGTTCTAGTGTTATGAATTATTCCATGCAATGACATAGGCATAATAAACTTGACTCAAAATATGCAACACCCCTAATATTTGATATCTTTTTTCATAATAATGAAAATTAAATCATAAAATGACATTGATATGGGAAACCCAAATCCAAACGAAACATCATAAATATTTATAAAATTTGTCCTAGTGTTATGAATTGTATCATGTAATGACATTGGTGAATGAAACTCGAATCAAAATATGCAACACTAGAAATATTATCAAAAATTATCTAAGTGTTGTGAATTACACCATGAAATGACATTAGTATAATAAACTTGACTAAAAATATTCAACACCCCAAATATTTTTGAATACGTCCCATTGATGTAAATTGCACTAAGTAACCACATTGGGATAGGAAATCCAAATCAAAATATGAAATGCCCCAGAGACATCTAAAATTTATCCCAGTGTTTTGATTTCATTCCATTACAAAATTGGTATAGGAAACCCAAATCAAAATATGCATCAACCCAAATACTTCTAAAATGTGTCCTAGTGTTGTGAATTATTTTGCATAATGACATTGGTACATGAAACTTAACTCAAAATATGGAGAAACCTAAATATTTATAAAATGTTTCCTAGTGTTGTAAATTATGATAAATAATGGCATTGTTAGTGTAAAATGTGTCATGTAATGACATTGGTATAGGAAACTTGACTCAAAAAATGCAACACCCAAATTTTTTATGAATTTTTTACAAGTTTTATGAGTTGTATCATGCAATGACATTGGAATAGGTAGCTTTATTCAAAATATTTAATACCACAAATATCTCTAAAATTTATCCCAGTGTTGTTACTTGTGTCATGCAAGGACATTAGTATAGGAAACCCAACTCAAAATATGAAACACCCCAAATATTTCCAAAATTTATTCCAATTTTTAAAATTACATCATTAAAAAACATTGGTATGGTAAACTTGACTAAAACTATGAAACATCCCAAAATTTTCCAAAATTTCTCCCATTATTGTGAATTATGTAACATAATGACATTGGCATAATAAACCCAACTCAAAATATGTAACATCCCAAATATTTTTAAAATGTGTCATGTTATTGTGAATTACACCATGTAATGGAAATTGGTATGGAAAACCTAACATAAAATATGAAACACCCCAAATATTTCCTAAATTTGTAAAAATGTTGCAAATTACACTACACAACAACATTGGTATGGGAAACCCAACTAAATATATGCAACACCTAAATTTTTAAAATTTGTCCCAAATGTTGAAAATACTATAGAAGTAAATTGATATAGGAAACATAACTAAAAATATGTGATGCCCAAAGTATTTTTTAAAATTTTTCTAGTGTTGTGAATTACACCATGTAATGACATTGGTATGGGAAACCTTGACACAAAATATGCAAGACCCCAAACATTTCCAAAAAAATTCTCACTATTAAAAATTATGAGACACAAAGACATTAGTAATAGAAACTTGACTCAAAATATCCAAAAATACAAATATTTTTGAAATTTGTCATAGTGTTGTGAAATGTATCATACAACAACATTGGTATGAGAATCTTGACTCAAAATATGTAACACCTAAAATATTTCTAATTTTTTTCTAAATGTTATAAATTTCACTGTGTAATGACATTTGTATGAGAACCATGACTCAGAATATGAAACACCCCAAATATTTTCAAAATTTATCCCAATGTCATTAATTATGTTTTGCAAGCACATTGGTATAGGAAACCCAAATCAAAATATGCAACACCCGAAGGTTTTATGAAATTTATCCTAGTGTTTCAAATTGTGTTGGGAAATAACATTGGTAAGGGAAACTTGAATCAAAATATGAAAAACCCAAAATATTTTTGAAAATTTCCCTAGTGTTGTGAATTTTGTCATTCAAACACATTCGTAGGTAAAAATTGACTAAAAATATGTAACATTTTTTTTTTCAAAAATATGTCCCTTTGTTATGAATTATGATGATGCATAATGACATTGGAATGAGAAATGTAACTCTAAATGAGGAACACCCAAATATTTTCAAATTTTGTTCCAATGTTATGAATTGCACTACATGACATTATTATAGTAAACCCAACTCAAAATATGTAAAAACCTACTTATTTACAAAATTTATCCCTGTGTTGTGAATTACTACACATAATAATATTGGTATAGGAAACATGATTCAAAAAATGAAACATGACAAATATTTTCAAAATTTCTCCCATTATTATGAATTTTACCATGTAATGACATTGGTACAATGAACTCAACTCAAAATATGTAGCATGACAAATATTTATAAAATTTTCCCAGTGTTATGAATTACACTACATAATAAAATTAGTATGGGAAACTTGACTCAAAATATGAAACACTAAAAATATTTATTTAATTTTTCTTAGTATTAAAAATTACACTACATAAAGGCATTATTATGGGAAACCCAACTCCAACTATGAAACACCCCAAATATTTATAAATTTTGTCCCATTGTTACAAAATTTGATGTGCAGTGACATTGGTATGAGAAAAATTAATCAAAATATGCAACATCCCAAATAATTATAAAATTTTTCCCATTTTTTTGAAATTCAACTATAATAACATTGGTATGGGAAACCTGACTCAAAATTTGCCAAATACTTATGAAATTTGGCCCTGTGTTACAAATTGTGATGCATAATAACATTGGAATGGTAAACCCTACTAGTAATATGCAACACCCCAAATATTTTAAAAAATTTCCCCAATGTTATGAATTATAATGTGTATGGACATTGATATGATAAATATAACACAAACTATGTAACACCCCAAATATTTACAAATTTTGTCCTAGTGTTAAAAATTTTGATACATAATGGCATTGATGTAGGAAATGTGACTTAAAATATGAAACATCCCATACATTTATAAATTTTTCCTAGTGTTAAAAATTCTAAAAAATAAAGACATTTTTATGGGAAACCAAACTCAAAATATGAAACACCCCAAATATTGATAAAATTTGTCCTAGTGTTATAAATTGCACCCTGCAATGACATTGGTATGGGAAACCCAACTCAAAATATGAAACACCCCAAATATTTTAAATTTTTTTCCTAGTTTTATGAATTATTTCATGTGACAACACTGTTATTGGAAACTCTACTTAGAATATGTAATGATTCCAATATTTTTTAAATTTGTCTGAGTGTTGTGAATTGTGCCACAAAAATACATTGGTATGAGAAACTTGAATCAAAATATGCAACACCATAAATATTTATATAAATTTTCCTAGTGTTTCAAATTATACCATGTAATTCCATTGGTATGGGAAACCTAACTTAAAATATATAGTACCCAAAATATTTATGGTATTTGTCCCAATGTTTTGAATTATGACATGTAGAGACATCGTATGGGAAACCCAACTTAAAATATGCAATACCTCAAATATTTCTTAAATTTATCACATTGTTACAAATTTCACCATAACAACATTAGTATGGGATACCCACCCCAAAATATTCAATGCACCAAATATTTTTGAAATTTATCCTAGTGTTGAGAATTGCACTACACAATAACATTGGTTTAAGAAACCTAACTCAAAATATGTAAAAGCATGAGTTTTATAAAAAAATTCCCATTTTTGTGAATTGCATCACACAATGAATTTAGTATGGTAAACATGAGTCAAAATATGTAACATCAAAAATATTTATTAAATTTCCCATGTTGCAAATTATATCACACATCAACATTAGTACAAGAAACCCAAATCAAAATATTTGACACACCCAATATTTTTGAAATATGTCCCATTATTTTGAATTGCACCAATTAATGATATTGGTATGGGAAACTTGAATAAAAATATACAACACCCCAAATATTTCTAAAATATATCTCATTATTGTGAATTAAGATGTGAAATGAAATTGGAATGATTAATCTAACTCAAAATATGCAACACTCAAGTGTTATGAATTACATCAAACTAATACATTGTTACAAGAAATCCTACTCAAAATATGCAACACCCAAAATATTTTTGAAATTTGTCTTAGTGTTGTAAATTTCTATGCATAATGATATTGGTATATGAAACCCAACTCAAAATATTCGACACACCAAATATTTTTTAAATTCTTCCCAGTGTTGTAAATTACCCCCCATAATGACATTAGTAAGGGAAACTTGATTCAAAATATGTAAGACCACAAATATTTCATAAATTTGTCCCAATTTTTAGATTTGCATTGTACAAGTATAATGGTATGAGATATTTTACTAAAAATATGAAACATACCAAATATTATTGAAATTTGTCTAAGTGTTACAAATTGTGCCATGCAATGACATTAGTATGGGAAACTAGTCTCAAAATATGCAACTAACAAACTATTTTTGAAATGTATGCTAGTGTTATGAATTTATGTTGCATAATGACATTTGTATAATAAACCCAACTCAAAAGATAAAACATCCTAAAAAATTATGCATATTTTCCTAGCATTACAAATTACAGTCCACAACAAAATTGTTATGGAAAACCTGACTCAAAATATGCAATGCCCTAAATATTTATTAAATTTTTGATAATGTTGAGAAATGATCCATGCAATAACATTGGTGTGATAAACCACAATTAAAATATACAATACATAAAATATTTTTGAAATTTATCCTATCCTTGTAAATTGCACTACTCCATGACATTATTATGGGAAACCTAACTCAAAATATATAAAACCCAAAAAAATTTGACATTTTCTTAGTGTTAAAAATAACATCATGTAATGACATTAGTATAGAAAACTTGACTCAAAATATGCAACACAAAAAATATTTCTAAACTTTGTCCTAGTGTTGAAAATTATGTTGTGAAATGACATTGGTACAAGAAATGTGACTCAAAATATGCAACATCCCCAATATTTCCAAAAATTTCCTAGTGTTGTGAATTATGTCATACAATGACACTAGTACAGGAAACCCAACTCCAAATATGCAACACCCCAAATAGTTCTAAAAAATTTATTAGTGTTATGAATGCATAATGACATCAAAATGGGAAATCTAAATCAAAATATGCAACACCTAAAATATTTTTTAAATTTGTCCAAGTGTTGTAAATTACACCATGTAATGTGAAATTCATACAATAAACTTGACTAAAAATATTCAACACCCAAAATATTTATAAAATATATCCCATTGATGTGAACTATAACACAATGAAATTAGGATGGGAAATCCAACTCAAAATATGAAACACCACAAATAGTTAATAAATTTATCCCAATATTATAAATTTAATTAGACAATGACATTGGTATGGAAAACCCAACTAAAAATATATATCACCCTAAATATTTAAAAAATGTGTCCTAGTGTTAAGAATTACTCCACACAATGACATTGGTATGGGAAACCTGACTCAAAATATGCAATAATAAAAATATTTTAAAAAAGTTTACCAGTGTTTTGAATTATATTTGATAATGAAATTGGTAGGGGAAATCCAATTCAAAATATATAGTACCCCAAATATTTTTTAAATTTATCCTAGTGTTGAAAATTTCATTATGCAAGGACATTGGTATCAAAAATCCAACTCAAGAAAGAACATTTATGAAATTTATCTAAGTGTTTCTATTTACATCACAAATTGAAATTATAATGAGAAACCTGATTTAAAATATGAAACACCTCAAATATATCATAAATTTGTCCTAGTGTTGTGAATTGCATCATGCAAAGACATCGGTATGAGAAACCCAACTCAAAATATGGAATAAAATGTAATGCCTAAAATTTACATCTCAAGCACACACACAAACTATAATAATTTTTTTAACACTCCAATGAATACACTAATTTATATGAATATAAAGATAGTCATACTAACATGGCATACAAATTTAAGCAAACACAAAAACATGACTTCATTATGGATTTATGATCCAACCAGTTATTCTTTAATCTACTATATAATAAAAATACACAAAGAATTAAGGATTGAATATAACCTACATTAATTACTAGTGATTTTGTACTAGTGGTATAACCTAAGGTGATTCCCAATTGATGTGAAATCATGCACACGCACTAAAACTAGATAGGTTTCAATTCTCTTAAAAAATTTTCCCTAAAACCCACAACCAAATAGAAGATAAATTTTATAAGTACAACTTTACAAATATGGAAGGATCACATCCTAACTTTAGGGAAATTCATTAAAAAAAAAATAATACACACAATCATAGGTATAATCAAGTCAATGTTATACTTAAACATGTCAAAATTACTCTCAAAGCTATAAGGGTTCAACAAGGCTAAATAGGCTACAAAATGATACTAGATTAAATACCCCAAATAAAGGTTTACACTATTCTAAGCTAATGGGTCAAATTTATGTGATAAAATAATAATTAAATAATTATTATTTTAAAACAAGGGTGAATGACATGAAGAAAGATAATACCAAACCAAACAATACTTAATGACATTTTCTATCATTCCCAAAAAAATAACAACAAATAGCGTTCAAGGAGGACACACCAAAAATATCAAATGGAGTTGAAAATTAAATATGAAAGGTATACATAAATATGAAACTCAAATTAATAGGTTAAATTTTTTATATTAAATATACATTAAACTAGGTGATTATTACAATACTTTTTCCAAAACAACTTTAAAGATTAATATCATAAATAGTAGGAAATTCTGAATAAATTTAATTCAAAAAGGTGTCATTAAAAATAGAAAATGGTAGAGAAATATTAAATCAAAATATTTTATGTTAATATGTAGGTAAAATTATTTAGAACCAATTTTTATTTCTCATAGAGCCAACTCTTAACCATTTATTAGACATCAATTCCATAGTGAATTTGCAATAAAATCAACAAGGTAAAAAGAATTTTCCCTATGAAAACCTTTTGGAATTAAGGTACAATTTCAGCTCAGATGAGATCAAAATTATTACGATACTGTAATCCAATTATATTAGCTATAAATTTTTTTTTTTGAGTTTTATATTTAAGTTTTGATGACTTTAGCTATTTGTAAAACTCAATTTTTGAAGGAAAGCTACAAGCTAAAGCACATAAAATATTCACCACTAGGAAAACAAATCAATGAATAAGATACTTTAATTTGTGAAAATGTTAGATCTATTTACTTAAGATTACAATATAATTATTAATTCCACCCAAAAGGATAGTACCAATGGTTTTGCTTGAGAAGTTAAAATACTTGCTTATAGTTTTGATGTCAAATAAGGGATTATACTTTAGTTTTTTTGATGTAAGGGTGGTTTGTATATATTATTAGCTTGGTTCATTTATTAAGCATTTTAGAGTTAAGGAAGTCAATGAAAATCAATATTATCAACTCCAATCCTTTTTAAATAGTTAAATCCTCCATTGATTCATTATAACTATGAGATTACAACAAGCCTAAATCTACATTCTTAGATTTATTTCTATTTTTTGTTATCCAGTTGTGTCCTTATGTTTTAAAGGAACTTATATTACGTAAATGAGTTTTTATAAGTTTATGGTTTTATAAATTTAACCCCACATAATAATGTTATTTTTAAAATGGAAAAACATAATGACAACATAAATAATTTATAAAATTCAAAAGACTATCAGTTTACAAAATATAAAAAACTATTTAATTGTAAAACAAGATGCATTAATCTTATTTCAACAACTAAATGTTAGAATTACACATATATGGAATACTCTAACCACATACACAACTATGTTTGAACACTTAAACATTACATCAATTATTTATAAATCATGTAAATCTTATCCCTACTTATGGGTTTAGATTATAACTACATCTTTGCAAATCAAACATTAAGAAATAAGACATTTCAACAATCTCATTTACACATTAACTTTTATGACATAAAATATATTAAATTAATGTATTCTAACTACTACTTGTACTTTCTAATATGCACTATGACATAAACAGTAAAGGTGTCAGCTTACATTGAGCAAGAGACTTATCCTTCGTAAATACTTCTTTTTTCAAAATTAATAGACAAAGTAAATAAATAGGTAAGCAACAAAACATAACATATTGTGATAACATACATACTAAACAACAAGAAATTTTGATATTATCAAGACACAAATTGTTTGTTTGGTACCCAAACTCATCATAAAACAATGTAGATAATTATAATTTTATTCCAATAATAACAATGATATACAAATATGACAAGATAAATGATTGAATCACACTAACATGAACAATACTACCATAGCAAATAGAATTAATTGTACAAACATTTCAAGGACATAAGATTTTTGAGCTCATCTCTAGGTGTGAAAAATAAAATAGATGGATTTTCTTCATTGGTTTCTATTATCAAATTTATCTAATTACGAGATAAAGGAAATAAACCACCACATACCTATTAAGGTGAGAACCAATTTTATCATCATTCTAAAGATACCCATAAGTGAACTAAACTATTAAAACATCAAACTAAAGTAATGTTACTAAAATTTATGCATTTGTATATTTAATAATCAAGATAAAAATTCTAATAAAAAGAGAATTTTCATTCTAAATTTATAAGACTATGTCAAAGAGGTATTTTATTAGTTGTATAATCTCCATAAATTTCTAAATTCCTCATGGATTAAACCCATTCCTAATGATAATTAAGGAAGAACCAATCTCGTATTCTTTACACAAAAGTGGATAGGTGTTCTAATTACAAAATAAACATACACCATTATATATATAAAAACATTCTTATGAATTTAAATATACACTCCACATCAAAATATTTTTACTACTTTAATTATACATTTATATATACATTCAAATTTAAAATATTGATAGCATTAATGAAATGGAATTGGTAGTAGACTCATAAGTATAAGCTTTACGTGTGTATTAGAATTAATATTTAGGTATTATTCTTTATGTTTTTTTCAAAGCATTATTGTTTTCATTGATGTCAAAGTCAAGATAAATGTTAGTTTTGTCAAGGTCATAGTTGAGGTCATGCATGGTGAAATGATGTGTCAAAGAAGTTTCATGAGAAGATAAAATTTGAAGGAAATGTCTTGTCTCTCTGATGTGAGAATTTTAAGGAAACTTGGTAATTCATCTAAAGTGTGATTCAAGTCAAAGTTAGGATGATAGTACAAGGTAAGCTATTATTATGTACTAGGTGTCTTGAGAAGCCTAGTCTAGTCCTAAGAGAAATTGTTTGCATAAAAAGCATAGTAAAGCTTGATGATTTGTGTTAGTACATGAATGAGAGATTATAAAAATATGTTTAAATATTATAAATATTCAAATAATACTTTAGATGAGTTTCAAGGTCAAGTCTTGAGGCTTAGGCTATAGATGAAGACCTAATAAGAAGGCATAATCCTGGTACATGATGAGGTAAGGAGTATGAGTCTTGGGAGTGAATGTATGGTAGTTTGTGAGAATGGTATTAGTTCATTTTATATTTTTATGAGGTATTATTAGTATTTAAATAAGTTTTAAGGCATGGTCATGGTTTAAGTATGATTGGTAGTTCAAGGCCTAGTATGCAAAGAGACATAGTATGGCCTAATGAGGGGTCAAGATAATTTATAAAAGTGATAGATAAATTAAGATCATTAAAAAAAGGTGTGATATATTATTTTAAATGTGTTTAAATTTTTTTATATCATATATTGAATAAGAAATCATGAAAATTGGTGATAAGGTCCTTTGTGTGCATAAAATGGGGAGTTATAGTTATGCTTGTTGGCATGTGCAACCTTTACACAAGATATTGATCAGATCATGCAATTTGTGTAAGTTCCATATATTTATTTTTCTATCATTGTTTTTGGATTTGAGGGGAAATCTTTTATGAATGATTACTAAGAAGGGAAACTAGTGAAAGCCCTCCTAAAGCCCTCATAATGAAATGATAGGAAAGATCTTGTTGATTATGGGTTATAATAGTTTTTATGACATATTTTTATTTTTTTATCATGTAAATTAATATTCCAAGTTTCTAAAAGTGGTTTTTTTGTCATGATAGTGAGTAGAAGATACAAGAAACCCCTTATTTCTCAAAAAAAATAATGTAGTAGGTAGGGATGACTAGATCAATGCATGTAAGTGTATGGAGGATGATGTGTGAGAGTTTTAGTTTATTACCATGAAATTTTATGATTATTATTTATACCTATAATGTGATAAACTGGTCATGGAAGTTGGCCTATCTCTAAACAGGCCTAATGAGCAAGATAGTGAGAAAATTAGACAAGAATAAGAATAAGATTAGGGATTGGTTTCAGAATATTAAGGATGGATCCAAATGGATGAGGTAATTATTCAAGATATATAACTCATATACCCTTGGTTTATAAGTGTTTATTATTCTCATAAACAATCAAAAGGTTGTCATCAAAAAGGTTTGTCTAACACAGTGAAGTTTATGCAGAGTAAAGTTGTGAGATTGGTTTGTAAGACCAATATTTACATAAAACCATGAAATATATATTTTAAAATATTATATAAGTATTTTTAAGGTTATTTTAAACCCTTTTTAATATCACAAATTTTTTCACATTGTTTTTATAAGGCTTAGTTTCCATCACTATGTTTTTGGTGTTACAAGCAATTTTCTGTGTGAGTGAAAATGATGTTTCTGAGTCATGTTATACTGATTTGAATGATAAAATTATCATTAAGGTGTTATATATGTATCATAATTTTATTTTAAAATATTTTAATTCATAATAAACTCTTATGAATTTATTAAAAGTTAAAAACTTTTGAATAGGTTCTTGAGGCATATGTGAAGATCTGAATAAGATTATGAAGTTGATTAGTTTATGGTATTTTGCCATGTTTGATGAATTATAATGAACATGATGTTGAACATGAGGTAATTAATATTATATCCATGAATTTTATTTGTTGATTTATGTTGAAAATTTGGATGTATGCATCATATTTTCAAGATAGACTTTTTGCCAATAAGAAGGCCGAATTGCGACTAGACCTAATTGTTTGATTCAAGGAGTGAAAAGAGTCATGGTGTTAGGTACATAAGATAAAATTATAAAGAGAATATTAAATTTAAATTTTAAGTGTTTAATATAATTTTTTAAACTCAAAGTGTTCCAGGGAGGTCTAGGTGAAACATGTGCTTAGAAAAGGCCTAATTGCATTAGGTCTCTATTAGGCCTAAAGGTGGTTTTCGCCCTTAAGAGTTATAACCAACATATGTATTGATTTTTATACTTTTGAAACATGTTTATTTATATATTTTAATGTTTATACAAGTGTGTTAATTTTCTTGGCTGACTAATATGGGTAATATCAAGAGTTAAGTACAAAAATAGGGCCTAATAGGCCTAATTTGACTAGTTGAGGAGATGAGAATATAAGTAAAGAAAAAGATCTATTTGAGGAGAAAACATAGGTCATGTAGACCATAAAAATTATTAAAGTATAAATCATGAATATATAACATAATTTATGAGTTCAAATGACAAAGTTAGTTAACCTAATGAGCTTAGTAAGAGGCATATTAAGAAAATAAGCCTAGAAGGTTGTTTGAGAAGGGGTAGAATGTCACAGAGAGTTGAATGAGTTGAATTTTGATTGAGAGTTAATAATATATTCATCAAAGGTGTGTTATAAGTTTATGACATATATTTGAATCTAGATAGAGAAAATAAAGAGCTGAAGAAGACATTACCATCCATTAGTTGAGAAATAAGGTGTTGTGAAAGTGATCAAGATTGTCTTGACTAACTTGGTGCTTAGTCAAGAGGGTGTTGAAGATGCCTTGAAATTTGGAGCTTGTATAAGTGTCTTTGAATTGGATGGGTTGGTTCTAAGTCACTTATACGTTTTGATCCTCCTTACAAGTTAGATATTGCTAAAGGACTAGTTGAGTTTATACTTGAATAGTGAGGGGTTGGTGCTCCTTATGGGGTTAGTGCTTCACTAAAAATTTGACTCATTACTTATAGGACTATATTAAAATATATGAATTAGTGGGTTTTATTCCCCAAGAGGTTTTTACACATACATTTTATGCTCTAATGTTGTTTACTTTCATAGATGCTTTTATATGCATTGATTGTTGTATGTAAGTGAATATATGCATCATGAATATTAAGTAAAATTAAAGGATTATTTTGAGATAATTAGTAGTTATAATTCCAATATTTTCTATCATATTAGGTCCTTTGAAGGAGGTCTTACAACCTAAAGGGAATTTCAAACAAAGATGGATAGTCAAGCACAAGGTGATTTCTCTACAAGCAAAGCTTTGTTGTTTAATAGATCTAATTATTCTTTTTAGAGTGTTAGGATGAGTAAATATCTAATGAATAAGGTCATGATGTTTGGAAATCAATCTTAGATGGATATATTGAACCCATAATCTTCTTATAAATTTAGTAAGCAAGAAGGATAATGACAATAACTCAAAAATAATGAATGGTATTATGTGTGTCTTATTAGAGGTAGAACATGTGAAAGTGTTGCATTATATGTCTACCGAAGAGATGTGGGAAAAGTTTAAGAATATTCATGACGAAGACTCCAAGGTCAACTCAACCAAATATAAAACCCATAGAAGATAATTTGAAAGCATAAAAATGAATGAAGATGAGACCAATAAAATGTACTTGATAAAGGTTGATGAAGTGGTCAAAATCATAAGATGTCTAGGTGAAGATTTGAAAGAGTCTATTATTGTTCATAATGCCTTAATGTTTCTAACTCCCAAATTTTATAATAAGGTGTATAATTTTTAATAAATGCAATATCTAGACGAGCTAGATATGGATGGACTTCATGGCACCCTAACAGCTTATGAGATGAGGATAAGTGAAGGAAGACCTACAAAGAAGGAAGTTTCATTCAATGTAGAAAAGAATCCACAATAGAAGAAGATATAAGGTAAGAAAGTCAAAGAAAATGATGAATCTAATATTGATGATGATGAGTTGATCATCATTTTTGTAAGAAAGTTGAAGATAGGCTTAGATATAAAGGCAAATTACTTTTTAAATGTTTTAATTGTGGAGAGATTAGAAACTTTAATAACAAGTGTCCTCATAATCATAAGGATAAGGATGATGAAGAGAATAATTAAGGTCATAATGATGATAAAATTTCCTACAAGTTTGATAAAAGCAAGAAAATATATAGAAGATATGATGATAATAATAAGTTCTTCAAAAACAAAAGAAGTTTCTATAGACACCAAGGAGGATTGCAGCTAATCTAATACGAGTGAAAGAAGTGATTTTGAGAGTGACCATGAAGGTGATGTCCCTAATTTTAGTGAAGTTATATTCATTCTTGAATAATCAAGCTAATCAAATCAAGAAGAGTCCATATAGATTGGAGGTGTTTTTAGTGATTTAAATGAATAAGGAGATGAGGTGGACTTTAAGGCTGAGCTAATGAATAATTTAGATGAATTGAAGATGCTAAAGAAGAAAAATAGGGTGATGAGGTCTCTTATTAAATATTATGAGGAGAAAATCAACTTGTTTAAAGTTCTTAGACTGAGTAACAAAATAGGGTGATGAGGTCTCTTATTAAATATTATGAGGAGAAAATCAACTTGTTTAAAGTTCTTAGACTGAGTAACAACTTTAAGGAACTAGAGGAAATAGTGAAACAGGTGGAGAGTCAACATGAAATTGTGTCTGTAAGAATAAAAGCCAAAGAAGATGAATGCGCATGGTATGTATTTGAAGTGAATTATTTGAGAGATGATTTGAAACAAGCATAATATAATGTCATGTCTTTTTTAAGGTTTGAAAAGAGTACCAATGATATAGACAATATTCTAAGTAGTCAAAAGACTGTTAATGACAAAGCATGCCTTGGTTTCAGTAGAGACCAAAAGAAGAACATTAATTTGATAAAAAAGGTTAATGATCAACCAAATAATGTGGATATTGATAGAATGAAGTCTAATACTATCAAAAAACCTAATACCATAAGGTATACTAATCCTTTTAATGTATATTGTTATTCATGTAATGAATTTGGTCATAGAGTAAGGAATTATAGAAGGCCCTTCAAGAATGAATATGCATCAAACTATGAGGAAAGTCATAAGTCAAGATGTTTATGTCATAGTGTGTTTGATAAAGAGGAATAATAAGTTTTAATTATCATAAGGTTGGTCATATTTCAAAATATTGCAATCATGATTTCTAAGGACAAAACAAGAAAGTTGAGCTCCTAGATTACAAGTAAGAGGATAAGATAGTAAGTGGAAACATAAGTTAACTAAAGTTGCTGACAAGTCTGCATGTACTAGTGGACTATTTTCCATGGTGGAGCATAGTCAAGATGTAAAGGAGTGCCAAGAATTCTTTCTGTCAACTTAGTTTATTGATGAAAGAGATAAGACCAATAAAACAATCCAAAATGTTATTCAAAAAAAGATTGAGGAGGTCAATCGAAAAGGGCTATTCAAGTCTAAGAGGATTATGAAGGAAGTTATATCTAGTAAGGACATGAAGATCTAATAATGTCATGAATTTATGTAGTTTTAGTTCACTAGAGCAAAGTTGTCTCTATTGGGCTTCATGAAAGAACTCATCTAGTAAGCAAGAAGCATGAAGGATGTTTGATCATAGGGAGTTTTTTGGTCTAAGGTGACTTTAAGATTTAAGGTTTAGTCAAAATTTAACTACAAGTATCATCATAAGAGACAGGTCACAAAGAGTTTGCATGATGACTTGATCAAACCAAGTCATAGTTTTGAAAATCTCTTAAATTCTTGTGGGGATAAAGGGAGCCAATCATTCTCAAAGTGTAGGTATGTAAGCCTGATCTATGTTAAGATCATTTAAAAATAAAAGGTGTATTGGTTTAGGTCTAAGGATCTAATAAGTTTCCAAGAACATGATCCTTTGTCATTAATGTTAAAGGGGGAGAAAGTTCCTATTTGGGAGAAAGACCAAGTATCAAATAAGATTCAACATAAATTAAAATGAATGATGTACTATATTAGAATGTTTTAAATCAATGACAAATGGGGATATTGTTGAGTTATGATTCCTATTATTTTTTTAAAGCATTATTATTGTCATTGATGTCAAAGTTAAGATAGATGTCAGTTTTGTCAAGGTCAAAAATGAGGTCATACATGGTGAGATGATATGTGAAAAAAAAGTCTCATGATAAGAGAAAATTTGAAGGAAAAATCTTGTCTCTCTAATGAGAGATAATTTGAAGAAAACCTAGTAAATCTTATGATGTGGTTCACATGTCAAAGTCATAGATCGTGGTATAAGGTAAGCTACTATTATGTACTAGGTGTCTTGAGAAGCCTAGTTTATTCCTAAGAGAAGGTTTTTGCATAAAAATAATAGTAAATATAGATGATTTATGTTAGTAAATTAATGAGAGATTATAAAAATATATATAAACATGAGCAAGTGGGAAATAATCCTTTAGATAAGTTTCAAGGTCAAGTCTTGAGGCTTAAGCGATAAATAAAAACCTAGTTAGAAGGCATAGGCTTGGTAGCATGATGAGGCAAGGAGTATGAGACTTGGGATTTGATGTATGGTAGTGTGTGAGCATGGTATGAGTGATTTTATGTGTATGAAATATTATGAGTAGTTCAATAAATTTTAAGGCGTGGTTATTGTCTAAGTATGACTGGTAGCTTGAGGCCTAATATGGAAAGAGACCTAGTATGGCCTAATGAGGGGTCTAGATCATTTAAAAAATTAGAAGATCTCTTTAGATAATTGATATAGGTGTGAGAGGTTATGTTAAGTGTTTTGAAAAAGTTTGAGATCATAGATTAGAGAACAAAGCATGAAAATTGGTGATAAGGTCCTCTATGTACATAAAATGGGTTGTTGTAAACCCAAGAAGGAATTTCTTGTACTCATTGGCATGTGAAAAATTTACATGATATATTTATCAGATCATGAAATTTGGGGAAGTTACCTATCTTAATATTCCTAGCATTGGTTTTGGATTTGAGGGGCAATCCTTTATGAATGATTGCTAAGAAGGGAAACCAATCAAAACCCTCTAAAAACCCTCATAATGACCCAATAGGAAATATCTTGTTATTTATGGCTTATAATAGTTTTTTTGACCTAGCTTGATGTTTGAAACATATAAAAAACTCTTCTAGGTCTCTCTAGGTGGTTTTGGTTTGTCATGATAGTGAGTAGAAACTATAGGAAACCCCTTATTTCTCATAATTTTGATGTAGCAAGTAGGGTAGACTAGGTTAAAGCATGAAAGTGGATGAAGGATGATGTGTAATACTTTTATTTTATTCCCATGAAGTTTTTTAGTAGGATTTAGACCTAAAATGTGATAAATTGGTCATGTAAGTTGGCCTATCGCTAAATAGGCCTAATGAGCAAGACAATGAGAAAATTAGGCAAGAATGAGAAAGAGATTAGGGATTGGTTTTAAAATATTGAGGATGGATAAAAATGCATGGGTTAATTTTTAAATACATATACATCATATCCCATTGGCATAGAATTTTTGATGATGATCATACACAAGCAAAAATTTATCATCAAAATGGTCTGTCTAACATAATGAAGTCTTTATAGAGTGAAGTTGTGAGATTGGTTTGTAAGACAATGTTGATATAAAAACATGAAATATATATTTTAAAATATTATATATGTATTATTAAGGTTGATTTTAACCCATTGTAAGATCAAAAAAGTGTTCACACAACTATTCTAAGGCTTAGTTTCCATTACTATGTTTTTGGTGATACAGGGAGTTTTTTATGTGTGAGTGAAAATGACGTTTCTAAGTCATGTTATACCAAGTATAAATATAAAATTATAATTAAGGTGTTATATAGGTCTAATAGGTTAATTTTAACATATTTTAATTCATAAAAAACTCTTGTGAAGGTATGAAAATTCAAAAGCTTTTGACTAGGTTCTTAAGGCATGTGTGTAGTTCTGAGTAAGATTATCAAGTTGATTGTTTTCAGGTATTTTGACCTATTTGATGAATTAAAATGAACATTACGTTGAACATAAGTTCATTAATATTCTATCTATTCATTTTATTTTCTATGTTATATGGAAAATTTGAATGTATACATGAGATTTATAAGATAGACATTCTAGTCATAAGAAGGATTAATTGCAAGTAGACCTAATTGTTTGATTCAAGGAGTGAAAAGAGATAAATGGTGTTAGGGAAATACAAGGAAATTATAAGGGTTATATTAAATTTTAATTTTTTCATCCTCTTTTGGAGGCTCAAATATTTTTAAGGAGGTCTAAATCAAATGTGTGCTTAGAGAAGGCCTAATTGCATTAGGTCTCTATTAGGCCTAATTGTGGTTTTGGCCCTTAAGGGTTATGACCAACTTATGTAGTGATTTTTCCAAATTTTAAATGTTTGTATTGATATATTTCAAGGATTATCTAAGTGTGTTAAGGTTCTTGGCTAATCAAGATGAGTAAGATCATGAGTCAAGTATAAAGACAAGGCCTAATTTGACTAGTTGAGGAAATGAGAATATAAGTAAATAAAAAGAGCTATTTGAGGAGAAAAAGTAGGTCATTATAAAATAAAAGGAGAATAATATAAATAATTAATATCTAATATATTTACTATGAGTGGATGATAATTTTAGTTGACCTAATGAGCCTAGTAAGAGGCATATTGAGTGACTAAACCTACAAGGTTGTTTGCAAAGGGTAGAAGGTCAAAGATAGATGAATGAGTTGAATGTTGATTAAGATATCACCATATATTCATAATATGTGTGTTTAAGGTGTATGATAGAGATTTGAATCTATATATAGAAGAAAGAGAGATGAATAAGTCGTCACCATCTATTGGTTGAGAAATAAGGCGTTGTGAAGGTGATCAAGCTTGTCTTGATTGACTTGGTGCTTAGTCAAGAGGGATTTGGAAATAAATTACACATTGTATCTTAAAAAAGTTTCCTTTAATTATCTAGGTTTTTTCCATGTTAGTTATGGGGTTATATCCTACTTACAAGTTGGAGCCTTCTAAAGGACTAGTTAAGTTGGTGCTTGACTAGTGAGGGGTTGGTGCTCCTTGTGGGGTTGGTGCCTAACTAAAAGTTTGATTAATTACTTATAATACTGTATTATAAGATGTATATCAGTGTATTTTCTTACCCAAGAGGGTTTAATTCTTATATATTATGATCTAATGTTGTTTTCTTTCATATATGCTTGTAAATGCATTGATTGTTGTATGTAAGTGAACATATGTTTCATGAATATTAAGTAAAACTAAAGGATTGTTTTAAAACAACTAATTTACCCCCCTCTAAGTATATGTAATTATAATAATTAAATACACACACACACACACACACACACACACACACACACACACACACACACACACACACACACACACACAATAGTAAATATATAACTAACTGCACATCTTGAATATGTATCCAAAAACTTTTTATTGAAGGTAACTCAATATCTCCCATGATATTGAAGGTAAATTCACCCTATCTCATTCCATAAAATCACTTATTAATGATGCCCACAACATTTTTTTCTCATTTGAGCAATTTTCTCTTATCCACTGAACTGAAAGGGCAACTTTATGGTAGTTATACTTGAAAATTTAAGAGTGGGTGTTGAAAGGTTGGTCACATGGGATAACTCAAATAAATTCCCAACATAAATCCTAAACACTCTCAATAATTATTTTTATCAATCATGACAATGAGTTGGCCAAGCATGAACCAAAGGTAAAATTAATCAAGAGCATTCAAAATTGGCTGAGTAATGATTCTCACCCCAAATTCATAATTAAATCCATTGATAATTATAATTAGTTTGAATTATCTAGATATAAAAATATAGAATCTAAGTTAATGGGCAATAATTCTTGTAGCAAGCTAACCATGGGGGTGAAATAAACTATCTTGAATTGGTCTCATGATCATAAGTCTAGAATAACAAGAAAGTGTGGAACAATATTCATAAAGGAGGTCTCTCTTCATTCATATAATGTATTATAATACATGATGAGAACCTCTCAAAGGATTCTATTCTTTCCTAAAATAAGTGAACTATCAGAATGAGGGGATTGAGAATAGTTGTCTTAGAGGAAAGCATTAGTGAGGTGGTCGGTATGCCTTGCACTAAGATGAAATCATTTAAATATAGTATCTAAAAACATGAATTACTAAAAAACTTATTCAAAACTAATGAGGCTACGAAGATAGATAAAAGGGTTTTTATAGGCTTAACCTTCCCAAGTGATGGATGGAGATTTGTTTGGAAGTGTTGAAATATCTCACATTGAAAGCTAGGTTCACTTTGATTTCCTCTCACTGCTTCCTTCTCCTTAACCATTTTAGAGGTTATAAAATAGTTTTGACTTTCTTTTTGCTTAAATCCCTAGAAAATATTGTCCTGGGTTACCAAGTGATTAAAAAAATGTGAGGTTATATTGAATAAAACCATATCCCTTTATGAATAACTTCACATTGATTCCCCTGAGCCCCCTAAAAATGAGGATTCTTACCCACCCCCTACTCCTTTATTCCCTCAACCAGCCTAGACCATACACCCCTTATACATCATCTATCCCCTTTACCATCCTCAACCAAAAAATCCAAAACTAGTTCCACCCCTACGAAGGAGGCAACTAGTCATAAGGGCACCTTAACCATCTCCCTAGAGGAATCTATTTGCCAATACAGAAGCATACTTGGAATTTTTAAAAAAGGATTGATAATGTTTAGATGACCATGTCAGATCTTATTCCTGACTAGAATCATTTGAAAGTGGAAACTGTGAGACTCAAGAAATACTTGGATATGGTGTTGAAAATGAAAGACACCTTGCTAGAAAAGATGACTGAACCAATGGTGATATCTGAGAAGATTCCCATTACCGAGATCAATTCTCATCCTAAAGGTACCCCAAGCTAAATTTAGGAAAATACCATCTACACCTTTGTTGAAGACCCCTTGAAATACACTAAGGGTGTAATTAATAAGGTATTTTTGAATGAAACTAGTCAAGAGATGAAATAAGGAGGCTACACAAGATAACACTAGCTCTTAGGAGCTATCTAGTTCTAAATAAGGCTTTGGTTATGATATTTTTGTGTTTTGGTTATCTTTATGTTCATATTTTTTTAATTATGGCTCTATTCTTACTCATTCGATTCCCTTCTCTGAACTGCAGTTGATCCTTGACTTATATTTCATTATGTGTTTTTTAATTTGGAATAGTGGTTGTAGGATCCCTATAGAAAGTATTTTATTCACCCTATCTAATAAAAAATATTGAATAAATAATCATCCAAAAATAAAATATTATTTTATGTAATTTGATAATGTACCCATATTTAATATTAAATATAATATTAACAAAGAATAAAACAAAATATTATTTTATTTATTTCTTTGTTTGTTTGTTTATTTATATTTATATTTTATTATTATTATTTTATTAATATATCTTTTATTTACTATTTTAAAATTTTGAGCCTTAAAATGGATGGTATCTAGTGGCCCATAGTCAATGACCAGGCATAGAACCCTTGCCATAGCCATCACCATCGACTAAGCCTACCTAGGGGTGGGGTTGGTCAGCAATTCCATCCCCCTACCCTCCCTATTATGGAAGGGGGCTAGGATGGCAGCCACCACCCCACTCTGCCCATAAATATAATTAAATTTTTTATAATATTTTTTCTTTGATTTTATATAAATAAAAATTTGAAAAATAAAGTACCTAACATGATTTTTAATGCATACACATAGGTATTTCATTTTAATTTATTTAAAGTAGAAAACCATTATATTTGAGGGCAAAAATGGAAATGAGTGAGGAAATTTTTAGATATCTAGGGTTTGTGTGTGTGTGTGTGTTTATCCTTTAAATTTTCAATAAAAAATACCCAAAAATAAATATGGCTCCTATGACTAGTAACAAATTATCACAAGCAAATACATAGATTTATTGAACAAAATAATATTATTGAAACACACCCCAGGGTTGCATCTAATATTTAATCTTCTTATTCATTTGGAAAAACTCCAAGATTTAAAATAAGAAGAACCCCTTTACATGTTTTATTAGAGCTCTTTTCTTCATCTAGTTGCTTCATTCTCATTCACCACTCATTCTTCCTCCATCTTTGTTCATTATTATCCTTCCACTTACATTTCTCCCTTAACAAAATTTCCAAAGTGGCTCATCTCTCCACTAGGTTAACTATTAAATGGAAAAAGGAAATGCTTGTATATTTTTTCATTTTATTTTTTGGAATTAGGGGTTTCACTCCTCTATTTTAATTTATTTATGTGTTTGTCATTATTTTATTTTTATTTTGATTAGATCAGATTAATTATTACACTAAAAAAATCATATAATTAAATATATAATAAATATTTTACAAACAAGTATGAATACACACACACACACACACACACACACACACACACACACACACACATGGGTACACATATATGTATATATATATTTTTATAATGAATGCTATTTTACCTTATATTAATATATAATAAATTTATAAGAATATGTATAGATACTAAAATAATAATATTCAATTCAAACTTATTTATTTAAGCAAATCATGAAAAAATGTGTACATTTATTAATTTAATATGTTTATCTACATAGTACAATTTTAAGATAGATATATTTGTATAAATATGCAATTATATATAGTATTATATACACCCATTAATAAATTTTATGTAGGCTAGGTCACAATAATAGTTTTGTTATAATTCACATTTTATAAGTAAGTTTTGTTATCAAAACACCAAGAAAGATATAATTTATATAATTGGGACCATGGCTACTCAACATTTTTATGTAAGTGTTTGAATTAACACAAATATGGTCATATGGATAAACATGTAAAAATTAACCTATCAACATGAAAATCACCTAATAAGGCATAAAAATAATATTAATTAATAATATGAATTATGAGCATAACACACACACACACACACACACACACACACACACACACACACACACACACACACACACACACACACACACACACACACACACACACACACACCTTAGGGTTTTCCTACATGATTCATAACTAACCTAGTTCCATGTCACCATAACAAGTAACCAAAATAAAGAGTAATAACCAATGACAAGACATATCATATACACTATGTGCACAAGCACACACTCAACACAATGGTAATATGAATGATGTCATGTTAATGAAAAAAAATTAGAGCTTGAGAAGGGTATTACATTGACCCCCTTGAAAAATTTATCATCTTCAATGCTTTCAAAATGAAATAATGTTCTACCACGTTCCCAACTTTTAATAGTCCACTATTGATCAAACCCTCATGATATTTCAAAACACAAATAGTTACTTTCTAAATGGTCAAAAAATGTGATAACACCAAAATGTTACTACCAATACTCTAATATGCTAGAACATAAGTTGTTATTCCAAATAATATATGTGCCATCCCATGGTACAATAGAAAGAAGAAATATAGTGTTAAAACATAGAACTAATATAAGTATTGTTTTACCATTTAGCTATAAAAATATGATCTAATTATTAACCAAAACATATTGCCATGTTATTCTTAATAAACAAAATATCATAAATTTGAAGAATTTTCATATATTATATTCACTACCAATTAATATTATGAACTATCAAGATCATTAATCAAGAGTATAAATACCAAAAAAATAGTATTTCCTGATACGATAGGGTATGAGGAGATGGCTGCGAACGGCGGATGATAGAATGTCAGCCCTGGAGAGGGTTCCGGTGAAAAACATTAGCAGGGGGATTTTCCTCAGGAGAAGACATCCTTTTTCTTCAGCAAATGACCCAAGGTGAATAAAGTAAACGGTTGCTTCCCACGGAGCCAGGACAGGCCCATTCTAGTAATTTCTCTAGAGGTTATCCAGGAGGATGTCAAGTATTTATCTGCTCATGCCCTGATTTGTAAGTTTTGGGGCATTCAAATATCAGTGCAAGCTTTGAAAGCTTGGATTCACTATACCTGGCAGGTTGAGGGAGATCTCAACATCATGTTGGCTGGTAACAACTATTTTGTGGTTAACTTTTCATCTATATCTAATAGGAATCAGATTTTCAAGGGTGTACCCTACTTTTATGACCGTATCAGCCTATTTCTCAAACCTTGGCATGTTGGTTTCAATTCAGCGGCAGATATGCCAGCCTGTGTGCCTGTATGGGTCTGTCTCCTGAGACTCCCACTAGAATTTTGGAGGGAAGACATCTTGCACCAAATAGCTACTTTGATGGGAACACCAATTGCTATAGTGCACCAATCCTTAGATAGGAAGCTTATTTTGTATGCTAGGATATGTGTGGAAATGGACTTAAATAACCCCCTGCCTAATTTTATGGAAATTTGCATGGGTGCTTCATCTTGGGTCCAGCAAATTGATTATGAATCCATCCCTTTTCGCTGTCAAATTTGTCATGTATATGGTCATCTGCATCATCAATGCCCCCAAGCAATGAGAGGTAATGGGACAGATCACAATGGAGGCAAAGGAAGAGGCTCAACAGTATAAATGGAAACTACAAATGGCTTGCATGGCAATGCAACAAAGGGCAAGGACCACTCAAACATTGACAGCGCAGCCCAAGTCCCTCATGGTTACAACGGCCTTGACAAGGAAGGCTTTACTCAAGTCCATCACCGTGCAAAGGGACGTGGCTAAAATGCACAAACCAGGACCAGTCTATGGAATAGAGTTTCAACTATTTTGAAACTCTAGAAAGTATGGCCATTAAAGATGGCATCCCAGCTGATGAGATGGGAGGTCCCTCGGAAGGTGAAGAGAAGTGCTCCTTCCAAGATATGGTAATCTAGATAACTAAAGAGACTTCCCCTACCCTGGATGAGGGGACCTTGGTGGTACACTCGGACCAACAGGAGAGGGAAGTCAGCTGGGCAGACTTGGTTAAAGATGCAGATGTTTCTAAGAAATAGAAGGGATCAGTGTCTGTGTTGGGATTAATGCAAAGACCATTCAAGAAAGTTTCTTTCACCACTCCCTCTAGAGTGGGCCACAAGAAGGATCATGACAAAATCAAAATCACAAGAGATCTATTGGTAGAATATGGGGTGGTTAAGACCTTAGATGAACACTTCACCCAATCCACCCAATGATTGTGTTGTCATGGAACGTAAGGGGACTGTATAGTACCCCGAGACAAAAAGCTATGTGGAAGTTGGTTGAGAGGCACTCTCCTCATATCCTTTATATCCAGGAGACCAAGCTTTCTATTGATGCTATGGTTAACTGTGTACCAAAATTTTGGGGCTTTGGGCAATACCAATGTGTGGGTGCTTTAGGAAGTGCTAAAGGGGTAGTAATCTGTTGGGATCCAGGGAAGATCACACCAATCCATTGTATGGTGAGTCTCTCAACCCTCTCCATGACTGTGACCTCAATTGAATCTAGGGAGCTAATTTTGGTAACTATTGTTTATGCATCTAGTGATGTTTTTGGGTAGCTCAAGCTTTGGGAACACTTAAGGTATGTGCGGAGCTATTTTCCTTATCTACCATGGATCATGGGAGGAAATTATAATGTTTTCTTTGCTAGGAGGAAAAAAGGGAGGGTTAGCATGAGTAGACCAAACATCCAAACTTTTGAGACAAAATATTGATATGATGCACTTATCGAATGTTAAACCCCTTAATGGGCTCTTCACCTGGAACAATAGAAGGATAGGTAAGGATGCCATCTCTGAGCATTTAGATAGATTTCTAGTTTCTTGTTTTTGGCTTTTTAGTGCTATTTCTTTGGCTTTGGAAATTTTGGATTGGAATGGCTCCGACCATTGGCCTATCAAACTCACCACCAGCCACATTAATGGTCCCAAGAAACCTCCTTTTAAGTTTCAATTAATGTGGCTTCGGGACCTATCTCTTTAAGGCCTGATGAACCATTGGTTTCTGGAAGCAAGGAGGACCCAAATATGGAACAGCTATGTTCACCTTTGCCAAAAAGCTTCAATTTGTGAAAAGGAAGTTGCAAGAGTGGAACAGGAACAATTTTGGCAATCTTCACTCTAGAAAGGAAAAAGCTCAAGCTCGGCTTGATATAGTTACCAGGTAGATTCATGACTTTGGTTTGATAGAAGATCTCTGAAGGGCTGAATCTGTAGCTTTGGAAGCTTTGGAAGCTTTGGCTAAATGGGAACTTTGGGAAGAAATTTACTAGAAGTAGAAGGCCCGTATTGACTAGCTCTAGGAAGGTGACATGAACATAGCCTTTTTTCATAAGTCAGTTCAAGCAAGGTGCAAAAGGAACTATCTTTCTTCCCTTGTCACTATGGATGGAACTTGCCTAACATCCTCCCATGCCATATCTGAGGAAGCCATTCATTTTTATGCTGAGCTGCTAGAAAGTATACCACCTCTTGTTGAATAGGAGGAAAATAAAGTTTTGTCTTGCATTCCTTTCATTGTTACTCCTGAGATGAATGATTCACTCATGAGGCTGATTGCTAAGGACGAAGTAGAGAAAGTTGTGTTTAGTATGCAAAAAGGGAAAGCACCCAGGCTAGATGGTTTTCCAACTAATTTTTTCCAAGAATTATGGGAGATGAATGATTCACTCCAGATCTCTTAGAGGTGGTGAGAGAGTCTTACTCCAGCAAGGAGATGCTCAGAGCACTTAATGCAACTTTTTTTGTTTTGATCCTGAAGAAGGAACAGGTGAATCAGTTGGATCAATTTAGGCCTATTGCTCTCTGCAATATGGTGTACAAAATAATTACCAAGCTCATTGTGGAGCAGCTCAAAGTTTGGCTTCCTATAGTCATCTCAGAGGAATAGGGAGGTTTTGTTGCTTGGAAACAAATTTTGGATGGGGTGGTGATTGCTTCAGAAGTATTCCACTCTATGAGTAGGTCTCAGGAGTGAGCTATGTTTATCAAGCTCGATTTGGCCAAGGCCTATGATAGGGCTGATTGGAGCTTTCTAAAAAAAATCCTTCTGGCCTTTGGTTTTAATCAAGATTGGGTGTGTTAGGTGCTAAGTTGTGTTACTACGCCTTTCTATTCAGTCTTCATTAATGGCAAGCTTTCCAGGCTTTTTGGATCCTCTAGAGGTCTTCACCAAGGAGACCCACTCTCACCATATTTATTCATTATTCTCATTGAGGGGCTGGGCTGACTCATCAAATCACAGGCTTTTCAGAATAGGATTCATGGCTAGCAGTGGGGAAATGGTTAGCCAGTTTGACCCACCTCCAATTTGTGGATGATACTATCTTGGTGAGTAGAGCTCAGATCAGGGAAGCACAAGCTTTTCGGCCTACTTTGGACACCTATCTAGCTATGACAGGGAAAAAATCATTGAGCACAAATCCTCCATTTTTTTCTTCAATACTCTAGATTCTATTTAGTGGAGGATTGCCAATACTCTAAGATTTCAGATTCAATCCCTCCCGATTACTTACTTGGGCATACCTATTGTGGCTGGTAGACAACCCAGGCTCTTTTGGTAGAATATTCTTGACAAATTAAGACAAATAATTAGTCATTGGACCCACCGTTGGCTTTTTACTGTGGGGAGGGTGACACTGTTGCAATATGTGATACAAGCTCTACCCATTTACCGTAGTATGGTCCAGGCTGCTCCAATGTATTTTCTCAAAGAATATGATGCTCTATCTCTGAAATTTCTTTGGAGTGTCAATTTAAGGGAGTGAAAATGGAGTCTTATTAATTGGAATATGGTATGCTGACCAAAGAGGGAAGGAGGCCTTAGGCTGCACTCTGCTATCCTATCTAGTTAAGCTCTCACAGCTAAACTTTATTGGCAGTGGTGTTCCAGCCAATCTTGCCTCTAGGCCCGTATCTTGTCTTCTAAGTATTTTCCAGGGATTGATCCAACAGATATTCCTAGGCATCCTATTGAGGGAAGAGGTTATATGGTGTGGAACACCCTCAAACTTGGAGCTCATCTTGTTCAGACCAATCTCTTTTGGATTTGCAACAATGGGATGGAGGCACTCTTTTGGGAAGATTCTTGGAATGGAGCTCCTCCCCTTCTATCCTCTCACCCTCACTTGCAGCCCCTGTGTGATTCCTTTCTTACTACTGGATGGAAAACAATAGAGCATTACAAAGAGAGTTTTAATCTGGGCATGACTATTGCCTTCTAATGGAAGAACTCATCTGCTTGGCCATTGGGAGGGACTGTTGAGAATAGGATGGAGCTATCCCAGATTCTTACAGCTAGAGTTTGTAGCTCTTTGATAGAGAGAGATGTTTTGGCTTGGGGAGGTAATTTAAATGGCCAGTATTCTGTGGCATCTGGATACCTTGAGCTGATTAAGTAGTATTATGGAGAAGTTGAATTCTTATGGGGGAAGAAAATTTGGAATTGAATCTCATGGCCAAAATGTAACTTCTTTTTATGGATTCTCACTTATAACTGATGTCTGACATGCGATAATCTGTGTAGAAGAGGTTTTCAAGGTCCATCTATATGTATGCTTTGTTGTAGTGGTGAGGAGACAGGGTCTCACCTATTCTTCCAATGCTCTTTTGCCAGATGAATATGGCACCTTTGGTGGAAGGCATGGGACTGTCCATGCTGGCATGTATCCTCTATGGTTGAGTTTTGGCAGTGCCTGGGTTGACCTGTCTCTAAAGTGCCCATACTTCAGTCTGCATGGAATACAGGCCCCTCCTTCATTCTCTGGAACCTCTAGTTGGAGAGGAACAGGAGGACTTTCCATACCTACTGTTTGGATCCAAGAGCGCTTTGGTTGAAAATCATCTCTACTCTCCAAGAAACTCTTCAGGCAAAATGTGTTAAGGCCACAGATTTGAATCCTGTTGAAGCTACATCCTTACTCAAATATCCCCTATGTTGAGTTTGGCTTCTTTAATCATCCCTCATATGTGGCCTAGGACGATGATCAGATAGCAGACGCGTCCAGCTAATCGTGTGGGGCATTTGTCCCCTCTAGTTGATGGTTTTTTGAAGATTAATGTTGATGGATCCTCCAAAGGAAACCCAGGTGAAGTTGGGATTGGCAGAGTTGGCAGAGGCATTTCTAATAAGATTTGTTTTCTATTTTCTATCTATAAATGCCACCATACAAACAACCTTATGGAGGTGATGGCTATCCTTGAGGCTGTGCAAACCTGTTGCCGGCAAGGTTGGCATAGGATCATTTGCGAGTCTGATTTGTAAGTGATTGTTAATTTGCTGAGTAACCATAGTTTTGACAATGTGGACTGGCAGCTGCCTATGATTGTTCGACAAATCCTCTAGATTAGTTACTCTATAGAATCTATGTCTTTTAATTACATCCCCTGTGAGTGGAATGGGGTTACAGATTGTCTGGCTAAATGGGCCTCTGAGTATGGGCCGGATTGGTGTATTCAAGATTAGAAGTTACTTCTTATGAGTTTGTCTCTCACCTTGGCTCAACTTCTTGAGCAGGATATGGTGATGTAATTCTCCCATTTTTTGGGCCTTTATTAATAAATTTTTACCCCTTTAGTTAAAAAAAATCAAGAGTATAAATACCAATCCACCATAAGATGATATCATATCCAATTTTAAAAAATAAATAATGAAATGACTACCAAGTCATATAAGAGAACATTTAATACTAAAACAATATCAAGAATAATCTAGTGTTATAATAATAGTCACCATCAACTGCATCATCAACATCTCACCAAACCTCCTTAGACCTCCCAAATAAATTTCCATAATAGTTTGTGTGTGTGTGTGTCTATATATATATATATATATATATATAGAGAGAGAGAGAGAGAGAATATATATTCTCTCTCTCTCTCTCTATATATATATATATAGAGAGAGAGAGAATATATATATATATATATATAGAGAGAGAGAGAGAGAGAGAGAGAGAGAGAGAGAGATTAATCAACACCACATCTATTTGTTTGGAAGGATGGTGTCATGAACTTGTCCCACATAGGTTCTCATCTTGACCTCATTTTTTTTCAACCTACTTCTTCTCCCCCACACAATGCACACTACACACTTTACAACGTATATATAGAAAACACATGAACTAACATTAGTAAAAAAATAAAATACCATAATAATTTGATAGATCAAATGAAAAAATAATAAATTTAAGTTTAAATAAGTCAATGAAATTAAAAAAAAAAATTATAAAGTCTTAAATAAATCTCAAATAAGTTGGTTCCAATAAATAAAACAAGTACAACTCTCAATTATCAATTCAAAAAAAAATCAATTGTAATCAATAGTAAATCCATTAATTCAAGTTCAAATAAGATAATTTATAAATGTTCAAAACTCCAAAATAATAATTAAATTCAAATTCAAGTTTAAGGACTAATGCTATTTATTAAAGTAAAATAAAAAAACATCACATTACTCAAACTATGGGACTATAAAAGTCAATCAAGGGGAGAAGGAATCAATAAAATTCAATCACCTCCCAAATGTGAGAAAATAAAAATAGCTCAACTACCTCTTTGAGGTAGGAGAAAACTTGACATCATCCTCTATATACCTCCCAAAATATTAACATGACTACCTCTTAAAGGTAATAAAGAAAGAGTCAACTTCAAGTGTTGATGTAACTATGTAGAAATAGACCAAGTGTAAACCTCATGCATGACACCTAGTGATAAAATA
The DNA here is from genome assembly GCA_037957365.1 of Torreya grandis. Classification (NCBI taxonomy): domain Eukaryota; kingdom Viridiplantae; phylum Streptophyta; class Pinopsida; order Cupressales; family Taxaceae; genus Torreya; species Torreya grandis. Next base: position 392,137 of record JARHVA010003303.1, read on the forward strand.
ACTCTAGAAAATATGCCTACTAACCTAAAGTCTCTAAATGAATTGATATAAAAATATTTCATCAAATAATGTCATTTTTAATTGTTTCATTTAACTCAAATGCTTTTCTAAGAAAAACACTATGGTTAATTCCTTTTGTCTTATTTTAATTTAAATTAATAATATTGTAGATAATTCTCATATAATATCACTAATGCAAAGATCTCAGTATTTGCACTATCATAATTGGTTCACATAGATAAATCATTATTTAATCTCCATTAATGTGTTTGAAGTAGAGTAATATTATATATTATATTCACTATATTTGCACTCAAGATCACTATTTCAAGCTAAAATGAACACCCACGTGAACCATAATCACAACAAGAATGATCATCTCAAGAGAAAAATAAATAGATTACTAATTATTTTAGAGGTATCAAGGTATATTCATTTTTCATAATGAAGAGGTGCACACAAAACCAATCTATCAATACCCTACCTACACTCTCATTATCTAATCAATAGTGGTTATATGCATGGTTCAAACTACATAACTTGAAGATATGGTTAGAACTTGAAACACTCTTATTGAAAATGTAAGGCATCCAAACCATACAAGGTACCATCTAGTTATATAAAAAATAATAAGCACAAGGTTAATAATGCACTAGGGTTAATTATATCCCATAACTACAACATAATAGATAAGGCCTCTTTATAACCTTATGGATTATGATTAACAAATATGAACAATGAAACACTAATTAAAGCATACTGACTTGCAACTACCACTACTAATACTTTGAATTTAAAAAAATCAATTTTATCATATTGTTAACTATATATGAATTCCTTTATTATTGGTAAATTTTATAAATACAAAATCATAAATAGGTAAGGATCACATCATAAATCTAGATACATTAAAATAAAAAAATAATAATCATAATCACATGAATACTTTATTGAATGCTACAGTTAAACATGCTAGAATTGCTCTCAAAGCTACAAGGGTTAAACAAGGCTAAACAGGCTACAAATTGACACTAGAATAAATAACCATATAAATGTTTCCATTATTATAAGATAATGGGTCAAATTTATATGATAAAATAATCATAATATAATTATTTTTTTATAATAATGGTGAATGACATGTAGAAGGAGAATATCAAACCAAACAGTACTTAATGACATTTTTTGTTGTTCTTAAAAAATAATGACAAATAGGGTTAAAGGAAGACTCAGCAAAAAATACAAAGAAAGTTGAAAAATAAATATGAAGGTTGTACATGAATATGAAAATCAAAATAATAGGTCTAATCTTTTAGATTCATTAAAATTTAATCTAGCTAACTATTACAATACCTTTTCTAGAGTGACTTTGTAGATTAATATCATAAACAACAAAAAATTCTTAATAAATTTAATTTGGAAAGGCGTCATTAAAATAGAAAATAATAGATAAATATGAAACCAAAATGTTTTATTTTTACATGAAGGTAAAAATATTTTTAACCATCTTTCATTTCTCATGGATCCACCTCCTAACCATTTATTAGATATCTATTCTAGAGTGCATTCATAGGAAAATAAACAAGGTGAAAAAAAAATTCCCTATGAAAGACTTTTGGAATCAAGGTACTGTTTCTTCCTAGATGAGATAAAAAATATTATAGTACTAAAAACAAATTCTTTTAGCTATCAATAATTATTTTTGAGTTTTAGATTCAAATTTAAACCACTTTAGCTTTTTTTTAAAACTCAATATATGAAGGAAAACTATAGGTTAAAATGTGTAGAAGATCTTCACCACTATAAAAACAAATCCATGAGTTAAATTATTCAATTTGTGAAAATTTTAGATCTATTGTGTTAGGATTATAGTATAATTATTAAGGCCAACTTAGAGTATAGTGGCAATTATCGTGCTTGAGAAGATGAAATACTTCCTTACAATTTTGATGTCAAATAAGGGATTATACTTTAGTTTGTTTGATGCAAGGATGGTTTGTATAACTTATTGGTTTTGTTCATTTATTAATTTTATTAGAGTTAATTAAGTTAGTGAAAATTAATAAGATCAATTTTAATCCTTTTTATATGGTTAAATACTCTGATCATTCATTATTATTATGAGTGTACAATAAGTCTATGTCCACATCTTTAGAGCTATTACTATTTTTAGTTATCTAGTTGTGTCCTTAAGTTTTAAAGTAAGTTGTATTACATAAATGAGTTTTTATAAGTCTATGGTTTTATAAAATTAACCCTATATAATAAATCTACTTCCAAAATGATAAAAATCATGACACCACTAATAATTTATAAAATTCAAAAGGCTATCATTTTATAGAAAACAAAGAACTATTTTATTTGGAAAACTAAACAAAGCAAGGTGGAGCTCTACAATAGGGAGATGAATAGTCATCCTCCATTGTTAGTGCTTCATGCTTGATTCCTTTTTCCTTGGTCCTCTTTGATTCTTTGGTAACTATATGATTGTATGTGTTTTGGATGTAAAGGGTTTATGGTTAGCATTGATTTGATTCATGTATCCCGGTTAATTAAATTTTAATTGTTTTATGTGTTTGGATTTGTGTTTATTTACCTATATGATGCATTTGTTTTGTGTCACCTAGTCTTGTTGAGCATGTCACCATAACTCCATTACCCTACATTTTACCCTTTGATACATGCTAGATGGTTGATGTTAAGTGTAATTAATGGTGTTTTCCTATGGAAGGTGATGAACAAAGTGTGTCAAATCATGTGAAGTGTCTCAAACATGTTTATTTTAATGGAAATGGAAAAAAAATAGTAGAAGGTAATGAATGTCCTAGATTTAGTGGCTTATAACTTCATATTGAGAAGATTAGTGAAAAAATTAGTTAAAATAAGTTGTTTGGTGAATTTATACAATAAGATAAGTTTGAAAACCATTCACAAGGTTTAGTTTTGTTGTTGTACTAAGTAGCATAGCTGAGGATGGAGATAATGATGGTAGTGAGGGACATAATGGTAAGTGCAATGGATCTTGTAAAACCCTTTTTTTACACCCCAATCTATTTATGGAAAAATATTTGGCTATGAAAGAATATTAGATTTAAAATGTTGGGATTTTATTTGTCTATTTGAATATGAATTCTCTCCCCTTAATAAATTTATTTGATAACCATATAAGTTTAGTTTGGGGTAAGAAAATGGATATCTATTTTAGTTTTTCTAGAGAAGATTCATAAATAAAACCTTATGGAATGTGGGATAAACATTGTTCAAGGTAGTTTCTTGGAACCCTCATTTGGAAAGCCAATATATAGTGAATAACCCATAGATGAGTCAATATTAAAAATGTCCCCTTTAAATTATGGAATTTCATCCCTCAATACCTTCATCCATTTGGTGTATTTTTTTGGTGTTGAATACACTAGGTAGTCTCTAGACCATAGGAACGTAAGGGTTATAATCTCTTTAGATCCTCCAGAAGCATTTATTGAATCCCTTATCTTTGAATTCAATGGGAACTCATGTATATGCCCTATCCAAGAATTGGGATGTTTAAATGATTCATTTTTTTGAAAAAATATGGACACATGAGAAAAAATTATCCTTAGCTTCCTACTAATAAAAATAATGATAATGTCTCCAACTCAGTATAAAATATGCTCTTTTGAATCCCCTTGCCTTTAATGAAGGACTTAGAAAACATTTTACAACCCTATTTTTAATTTTTAATTTGAGGAAGCCAGATCATCCCCTAATAAAGGCTTTGGATTTAAAAAGGTTAAGCTAGATCATCCCCTAATAAAGGCCTTGGATTTAAAAATGGATTAAACCTTAGTAAGATTATTTCCACCTCCCATGTGATTGATAGTGGGGAAACTCTCCCCAATATTAATCTTGCACCTAAAAATTTTGATGCAATGATTATTGAGGAACATGATAAATATATTAAGTTGATAGAACAAGCTTAGATTCCTTCTGATGCATGAAATGATTGATGTTGATCTCCTCTCTAAATGGGAACCCTTATTGTCTTTGAAGGGCACCCAAAATTTTCATGGGGTTGAATTTGATGAGATGGAAAATAATGAAATAATTCTTCAACCTAATAATATCTTTGAGCATATAGATCCCCTGATGGACATTTATCCTAATAAGGAGGCTCTGAAGGTTATAAATAGTGGTCATAATGATAAATCTACTCCCCCTAATCATTATAAAGTGGATAAATATAACCTTAAGTGGTATGTAAAAAGATTGAAAATTATTATTACTAAATTTATTTCCCTTACAGTCCTAGTGTCAAAGAGGGAAAAGGGATAAGAAATAGGGTAATTAATGATGGTGATAATAAAAATAAAAAGGAATAAGGAAAATAAGGTTCAATAATGTTTTTATAGATTATATCAAAATAATGGGGGAAGTAAGTCCTCCAATAAAACTAGGTAATCCCATTTTTGATAATGTAAATTGTAAGTTGGAATGTAAAGGGCCTTGAATCCTAGATAAGAAACCAATTGTATGATAGTTCAAACATTCTAGAGATGATATTGATTTTTTCCTTCTTTAGGAGGTCAAAAATATCCTCCCAATCCTCTCTTTCACCCTTAATTACATTTTACCTAATGTAAATATGTTGTCAACTAATAACAATAGAGGTAAAGGAGGTCCCTCTATTCTGATTAACCAGATTTAGAAGGAAAATATTGTAGACCATGGTGTTTCTCCCTATAATAGGGTAGTTTGGGTTGTTATCAATAATAAAGATAATATTTTTGGAAATTCAAATATATATGTACGTAATGACTATAGAGAAAGAATGAAATTATGGAAATAGATTGCATCTAATATGAAAGACATTCCATGGATATTTAGAGATGATTTTCACATGATTGAAGAAAGAGAGAATAAACTAGGATGATACATTCATATATGGAAAGGAAATGAGTTATTTTTTTGGTCCAAATTCAAAATATTTCACAAAATTTTAGACCCCTTTTATAAAGGTAAAACTCAAAGTAAAGGAATATGGTATACTTATAATAACTAGGCTAGGACTAGAAGACTTTACTCAATACTTGACAGATTATATTTGAGTAAAGATACCTTTGAGATTCATCCTAAAGATGATGGTAATGTGATCAAGGTCTATCCATTCACCATTTCAGACCATCACCCCATTGAGTTAAATTTTTATCTTAGCAATGATGAAAAATATGAGAATACCACCTTAAAAGGATTATATAAACTCAATGTGTCCCACCTTGAGGATAGATAATTTTTGGATGGTTCCTAGTCATCCTAGAATTTAGGGAAGTTCAATTTAGATTATGAATATAAAATTGATACTTGGAATAATATTATGGACTTTTATAAAAAAAATTGCTAGATCTTATGGGCAAATTAAAGTGAAGAAGAAAAGGAAAAGCTTTAAAATTTACCAAGAACAACTTATTAAGTTAAAAATTGACCATCAATATGACCTAGGTAATGAATCCTTGATTAATCTATTATCCTCTAGAAATCATGAAGTTAGACACCATCAAATTTATTGTGCCAGGGTGCCCATGTTTGGTCCAGACTCAATTGACTCAAATTAGGTGATAAGGGTTCCAAATTTTCCTTTCATTTTTTAAAGTGAAATCATCAAAAACATAAAAAATATAGTTTATAAATATAATGATAAGATTTTAGAAGATAAATATTAGATATAAAAAGATTTTTTTTAATTTTTAATCTATTTTTTTTAAAATGAGGGGTTGATGATCATATTGACATATCAGGGTGTTCTATGAGAAGATTTTTCCAAGCAAAAAATCTTCAATTCAAGAAACATTATTGGATAGTTAGATATCATTTTATGAGATCAAATGTGTGATTGAATCTTTTAAATTTTATAATTCCCCTAGTATTTATGGTTTTCTAACTAAATTTTATAATGTTAATAAAGATTGGATCTCTACATACTACTTGGAAATGTATAAAGAAGAAATTGGGGTGGGCTCTCTTTGTCTAAAAATAAATAAAAGGGATTTTTAGCTCATTCCAAATGAATAATATCCCTTCATTGTTAAAAAATGGTATCCAATTACATTTATCAATGTTTCTTATAATATTCTAGCTAAGATTTTAGTAAAAAGGCTTTCCCCACTGCTACCCTAGATGATGTCTAAAACCCAAATCTTGTTTGTGGAAGGTAGATATATACTAGATAATCTCTTTGAAAACTAGGAAGGAATGTATTAGGAAAGATATTCTAAAAAAGATATTGTAATGATTCTCCTAGATTTTGAAAAAACATATGATATAATAGAATGGCCCTTTATTAAAAGAATGTTGAGGTGTTTTATATGTCAATACAGGTTCTGTAGAATGATTTCTATTTTATTCAAATATACCTCAGTAATTGTGGATGTAAATAGAGAAATCATAGATTATCTTACACTTAAAATATCAATCAAGAAACGGTGCCCACTTTCTCCATTCCTCTTTTTATTGGTTATAGATGTAATGCATTATCTACTAAGACTGATTGATATTGGGACCCCTGTGAAAGGTATCCATCTTCCTAATCAAATGGAAATGATTAATTTGATGATGATTAAAATTATTTCTAATATTTCCAAGGATAACCTAGCATAATTTATAGATATATTTAATATCTATTGCCTAGCTTCAGAATCCAAAATTGCATTTCACAAGTATTATATTGTTAGATGGAAGGAGAACTAACTAGACTAGCTAGACAAATTTAGGTGGGATTGGAAGGGTCCTAATTAGTTGGTCATATATTTATGGATTACATTTTATATTAATCCTTCCCTCAAATATATGTGGGAATGGGTTTACAGCAAGATCAATAAGAAAATTGAAAATTGGTAAGGCCACATGATTTCACTCCTAAGTAGAGTCCAAATTTGTTGAAAATTTCTCTCTTCATAAAGTCATTATTATGATTCATGATAGATCTTAAAAAAAACTCAAGTTAATCTATTGCATAAAATTATTATAGAATTATTGAGTTCAAATGGAAAGGGTAACATAAAAAGGCATTTAGTTTCTTTAAAATTCTATTGTAAACCTAGAAATCTTAGTGGTCTTGGTCTGAAAGACCTATACATTTAAGGTATCACCCTTATGGTTAAGTGGATCATTAAGGCCTTTAAGTGGGATGAGCATTAGAATTTATTAGTTATAAATAACATTTTGATATGATTTCTAAAAGTTAAATCCATATGGAAAGGTTTGCACATTCCCAACATTTTTCTCACCCATCATTCTTTTAAAGTAGCAGGATATCCTATGTTTTCATCTATTTAGAATAATTAGGACCTAGTGAAACACCATATAACTACCAAAAATGTTTTCAATTGGATTTTATCTTGATATTAAGGGTATATATCAATTTGGTGGATTATTCATCTCAATAGCCATCCACTAGCCCTTACCAAGGGATGATCATGTTTAGAATTGTTAAAGAAAGGTATAAGGGACTTCAAGGATTTATTTGGGTAGGAGGGATGAGATTCCTAGGATATCATTAGACATAGATATCATATTACTAATACACAATGTAAGACCTATTTCATGCTATGGAAATATCTTAGAGGTTATAACTTAGTGAATCATCTTGACAATGATAATGAATTATTGGACACTATCAAATGGATCAAAGGGAATTCCCTTAATTCATTCTCAACCAAGATGCTCTATCTTAAACTTTCATCTAGACATCCCTCATAATCAATGCTTAATCATGTGTGAAATGTTCATGACTCCTTTTTTAGTTGGTCTTTTATATTTCAAGTAGTTTGGTCTTCTTGTATTAAACCAAAAAATCCTATTTTAGATGGTTTATATTGTATAATAAGTTAGTTTTTGGTGAAGTTCTTGCTAAATGTGGAGACTTTCCTCATTTTTGTCTTATATGTAGTGATGTAGAGTCAATTGAAAATCTTTCCTTTCCTTGCAAATATGTTGCTAAGATTTGGAAATGTTGTCTCTATAGTTGGTTTATTGTTTATGACTCTAAAATTAAGTGGTTTAATATAGACTTTGTATATGTTTGTTCTATAGAGAAAATTCATCCTTTTCTCCAAGTTTTGGTTGGTTTTCTGCATATAGATTCTTTGGTTTATATGAAATCAAAGGAACCATGAGATTTTCCAAGGTTTTTAAAATAGGGAACTTACCAACTTCATAGTTAAATTCATTATAATAATTATGGTTATGTAGATATATATACAATTGAAGATTCGATAGAAGCAGCTAGAGTGCTTCCTTTAAACAAGTTTACTGAAAGTAACTTCTAACTACATCTTGGACACTGGAGGGATTCTAAGTGGTTTAATATATACTTTATATATGTTTTTTCTAAAAATAAAATTCATCCTTTTTTTCCAAGTTTTGGTTGGTTTTCTCCATAGAGATTCTTTGGTTTATATGGAATCAAAGGAACCATGAGATTTTCCAAGGTAGATCTAGGGTACTTACCAAATTCATAGGTAAAGTCACTATAATAATTATGGTTGTGTAGATATATCTACAATTGAATATTCCATAGAAGTAGCTGGAGTGCTTCCTTTAGACAAGTTTGTTGAAAGTAACTTCTAACTACATCTTGGACACTGGAGGGTATTCTAAACTTATGGCACATCTTGATTAGAGCCTTTCACATCCTACTATAGTTATGTTAACCATTTCATGATATGATTGGTATTATATTAAATAATCCTACTTAAATAAGGTAAAATATCATATTACTTCTTAGATTTACTCTTATGATTCAGATAAGAATGACATAAAGTGTTGGATAGATGCAACAACAAACTATATAAAACTAAGTAGAAGCTGTAGCTTAAATGAAATTCAATTATAGAGGTAGTATGTTAGCTAGGGAATAAGTTGACTTAGATAGTGGTATTATCATGGTCGATACTAGTCTCAAAAAACATGATTTTGGATCTCATCTAGAGTCTCCTCTGTTACCAATTAAAGAACACAAATAGACATGGAAAACTTTTCATAACATTTTTCAAGAAATAACTATCAAGTTGGGAAAAATGGTGGATATAGGTGGCATACAGAGGTAAATGAAGTAATGAATTTTATAAAATTTATCACTTTTGATCCTCTATTTGAAAATTTTGATAGTTATTTCCCACTAGATGTCATGACTAAAGAGAATTGTAGAAGGGACCTAAGGTAACACAACAACTGGGTCCTGATATGGAAAATCTAGATTGTATTTTTAGAATCACTAAAATTTTAAATGAATAGATATATTTTTTGAATAAAATCATATTATTGAAAAACACCCTCGGGTTTCATCTAATATTTAATTTTCCTATTAGTTTGGAGAAATTTGAGGATTTAAAAGAAGAATAAACCCCTTGCCTATTTTATTAGAGCTCATTTCTTCATCTAGATGCTTCATTCTCCTTCACCAGTCATTCTTCCTAAATATCCATTCTTAACTTTCCTTCCACCTACATTTCTCCTTTGACAAATTCTTAAAAATGGCTCATCTCTCCACTAGGTTAACTATTTAATGGATAAAGAGAATGCTTGTATATTATTTTATTTTATTTTCTAGAATTAGGGTTTCCACTCTTCTATTTTAATTTATTTATGTGTTTGTCATTATTTTATTTTTATTAGATTAATTATTACACTAAAAAATCATGTAATTGAATATATAAAAAATTTATTACAAACAAGTATGAATATACATATATGTAGATGGGTACATATATATGTATTTATATAATTAAGCTTATTTAATGAATGTTTTTTACCTTATATTAATATATAAATACAATTATATGAATAAATATATTAATATGCATAGATAATGAAATATAAGTATTTGACTCAAACTTATTTATCTATCCAAATTATGAAAAAATGTGTACATTGATTTATTTAATTTGTTTATCTACATAATACCATTCTAAGATACACGTATTTATATAAATATGAAATTATATATAATATTAGTTATATAACTTAATCAATGTTATGAAGGATAAGTCAAAATAATATATTTATTATTATTCCCATTTTAAAATTAAGTTTTTTTAATCAAAACACCAAGATAGATACAATTAAGATAAATGGTACCATGGCTACTCAATGGTTTTAATCAAGTGTTTGAATTAATGCAAATTTGGTCCTATGGATAAACATGTCAAAAATAACTTGTCAACATAAAAATACCCTAATAAGGAATAAACATCACATTAAGTGACAATACATATTATTTTTATAAATAAAACACACACACCCCTCAATATGGTCCTACATGAGTTACAACTAACCTAGTTCCATGTCACCAATAGCCAACTAAAATCAAGACTAGTAGCCAACTATAAGACATCTCACTCTCATGATGTGTAGAAGGACACCCTCGACACACCAGTATAATAAATGATGTCCATCAATGATTAAAAATTATAGAACTTGAGAAGGTTATTACACAACCCAAATATTTTTGAATTTTATCCTAGTGTTTTGAATTGCATCATGAATGAAATTGGTATGAGAAACATAACTCAAAGCATGTGACAACCCACATTTTTATAAAATTTTTCCCAATGTTGTGAATTGAGTAGTACAACCACATTGCTATGGGAAACCCATATCATAATATGAAACACCCCAAATATTTATAAAATGTGTCATAGTGTTATTAATTATGCCATGTAATGAAATTGGTGGAGGAAACCTAAATCAAACTATACAACACCCAAAATATTTCACAAATTCATACTAGTGTTTAAAATTATGTTACACAATGGTATTATTACATGAAACTAGACTAAAAATATGCAACAACTCAATCATTAATAAATTTTCCCCATTTTTGTGAATTGTGATGTACAACAACATTGGCATGGGAAACCTTACTCAAAATATGCTACACCACAAGTATTTTTGAAATTTATCCTAGTGTTCAAAATTGTACCATTAAATGCCATTGGTATAGGAAACCCATCTCAAAATATGTTACACTAAAAATAGTTTTATAATTTATCTCAATATTATGAATTACATTATACAATGATATTTGTATAGAAAACATGACTCAAAATATGCAACACCCAAAATATTTATAAAATTTGTCCTAATGCTTTGAATTATGTTTTATAATGAAATTGGTATGGGAAAATAGAATAAAAATATGCAAAACCCAAAATATTTTCAAAATTTTTGCTAGTTTTGAAAATTACATCACACAACATTGGTATGAGAAACATGACACAAAATATGCAACACCCCAAATATTTTTGAAATTTTCCCTAGTATTGTGAATTGTGCCATTCAAAGACATTGTTAGGGGAACCTAAATAAAAATTACACACCATAGATATTTCATAAATATGTCCCCTTGTTATGAATTACAATGCACCATGACATTGGAATGAAGAATCTAATTAAAAATGTACAACACCCCAATTGTTTCCAATTTTTTTTCTAGTTTTATGAATTGAACCAAACAATGACATTGGTATGGGAAACCTAAGTCAAAATATTCAATACCAAAAATATTTCATAAATTTGTCCCAGTGTGATAATTTTTATTAACAACATTGGTTTGGGAAACCTAACTCAAAATTTGAAACAACCTAGATATTTTTCAAACTTATTCCACTATTGTAGATTGTGTCACATAATGACATTGGTATAAGAAACCTGACTCAAAATATGCAACACCACAAATATTTTATAAAATTTATCTTACTGGTGTGAATTACACTATTTGATGACATTGGTATGGGAAAATTGAAACAAAATGTATAACACCCAAAAATTTTATAAAAATTATCCTATTGTTACAAATTGCACTAGACAATGACAGTGGTATGGGAAACCCAACTCAAAATATGAAACACCCAAAATATTTATGAATTTTGTGTAAGTGTTGTGAATTATATTGTTCAAATACTTTGGTATAATAAAACCAACTTAAAATATTCAAAACCCAAAATATTTATGAAAATGTCAAATTGATGTAAAATTAAACATGTAATGACATTAGGATGGGAAATCAAACTTAAGATATGAAACACCCCATATATTTATGAAATTAATCCTAGTATTATAAATTGCATCACATAATGACATTGGAATGGGAAACGTAACTCCAAATATGCATCACCCCAAATATTTATAAAATGTGTTCTAGTGTTACATTTTACTCCACATAATGACATTGGTATGAGAAAGTTGACTCAAAATATGAAACATATAAAAGATTTCTAAAATATTTCCTAGTGTTGAAAATTGTGTTACATAATGACATTGGTAGGGAAAACTCATTTAAAAATATGAAATGCCCAAAATATTTTGAGATTTGTCCTAATGTTATAAATTGTGTCATGAAATGACATTTGTATGGAAAACACAAATCAAGAAATGTAACACCCAAAATATTTATGAATTTTGTCCAAGTGTTTCTAGGTGCATCATGTAATGAAATTATATAGGACAAATAATTTATAATATGAAACAACCCAAATATATCTAATATTTTTCCCATTGTTTTGAATTGCATCATGTAATGACAATGGTATGAGAAATTCAACTCAAAATATGGAACACCTTAAATTTTTCCAAATTTTTTCCTAGTGTTTCAAAATGCATCATATAATGACATTTGTACAAGAAACCCAACTCAAAATATTCAACACCCCAAATATTTCTAAAATGTGTCATAATGTTGTGAATTGCATTGTGCAATGATATTGGTGTAGGAAACGTGAATCAAATTATGAAACACCCAAAATATTTACTAAGTTTGTGTTATTGTTATGAATTGTGTAGCACACCACATATTTCCAAAAATTATCTTAATTTGTAAATTATATAACATAAAAAAATTGATATGAGAAACCCAATTCAAAATGTGCAACACCCCAAATATTTATAAAATGTTCACATTATTGGGATTGCATCATGCAATGACATTGGTGTAGGAAACATGAATCAAATTATGAAACACCCAAAATATTTTTAAAGATTTTTCCATTGCTATGAATTGTGTTGTGCAATGACATTGTTATAGGAAAATGGATTCCAAATATGAAAAACCCTAATCATTTATGTTGATGCTTGTATTTTCACCCTTGAGGAGATGTTTAGTTCTCCTCATCCAAGTGGCAAAATGGAATCATCTCTCTTATTTTGGGTGACAATTTCATTGAGGTGAATCTCTAGATTAGGGTCTAGTTCCCCTTAATGCACCTTTAAAAATCTCTCTAATCTATCAAGTGTGTATGAAAAGGGTAAGTAAAATAACTAAGAAAACAAAATGGTGATGCACCAATGAATAATGTCCTCCCAATTTGACTAAAAATACACTACTTAAATATCAATAAAGCTTCTTTCACACAAAACCCATAAATCTTTGTGCATTGTCACATCAGTGTTTCACATGTTAGATTCAAGAAGGCACTTGACATCTAGGAAAGAAATAAATCATTCCAAGAAAGAATATAGTCTTAAACCACTTCTAAAATGTCTATACACTTAAGAAGGAATACTAATAAGGACAGGTAACAATTCTATTTCTATACATTTAGTAGGTAATCAAGGATAATAGGTTAGGAAAGATAAACTCTCACTAAACAAGAACAACATGATTTGAACTAATAAATAATAGTACATCATGTTAGTGGCAAAAATTTTTATTATTTACTCAAGAGTTCTACAAGTACAAATCTAGTGAGAGTTTCACCATAACTAGTAGTGGTTACAAAAATGGGCCTAGAGGATGCATATATATAGCCTTGAGAGGTATAAAAATCAAAGGAAGTTCAAGGGTCACTTGAACATGTGTCATCCTGAAAGAATCAATTACATTTTTATGGGAGAGAAGTGGGAAAGATATGCCATATCATTGAATGGGTCAATTACAATGAGTTACAACTAAACCAAAAACATTAGTTACATTTGTTGCAACTGAACCAAAACCTTAGTTATAATTTCCACTTGTTACCATTATCCTTTCCTTCAAGTTCTCACTGATCCTTTCTTTTAAACCCCAACAACTAGTTTTCATAGTCTAGAATTGACATTCTATGGGCTATCACCTTTCAGGTATTTATTTGGACTTTTATTTCCTCAAACTTCTTGTCTTAACACTTTTTTTAAAAGAATTTATTTAGGTCTTTTGTTTCCTTTTTTCTTTTCCTTTGAATTTTTGCTTGGTCCTTTATGCCTTAAACAATTTCTGTGGACAAAAGATATGAAGGAAATCATGTTTTTTGTATCAAATAAAATGTCTAAAAGAATTGGACTTTGGCACCTTTTCAAGTTTTCTAAAATAATTCCTCTGAAACAATTCCTTTGGACTTTATATTTGGCCCTTTTTTGGTTCTTTGAAATGACCCTTCAAAAAATTGAAAAAAAACTCTTTTTGAAAGGAAACATACCCTTTAGCTTCTTGCAAGTGACCCTTCAGAAAAATTTTAAGTGTCTCTTTTGAAAGGAAAATACCCTTCAAATTTTTTAAATGGTCCACTCTCCCATGGAAACAATCTTTCAAGATTTTGAAAATGTCTCTTTGGGAAAGTTGAAATGCCATTCAGGAAAGTTGAAACTGTGCTCTTATCCTAAAAAAATCCATTAAAAAAGTTATCACCTACCCTTCAGCAAAAATTAAAGTGTCCTTCAAAAAAATGAAATGATCATTTGAAAATACCAGTGCCCATTCAAAAAAATTGAAAGTGACCCTTCAAAATATTTGCAAGTGTCCACTTTCTAAAGAAAATACCCTTAGGTAAAGTTGAAATGCCCTTAGAAATTTTTGAAAAGTACCTTTTGGCCTTCTTGAAAATGACCTTTCGAGAAAGTCAAAAGTATCCTTTAGCTTGAATAAGTCCTTTGGAAAAGTTGAATTCAACATACCCTTCAGGAAAGTTGTTTTAGACAAAATGTTTGAAATAATTCCTTTTAAAAGTTTGCACGTTTCCCTTCAAAAAATCTATCTCAAACATATTATCTAAATTAATCCCACACTAAACAAAAACCCAAAGACAAAAACCCAAAAAAATAAAAACTTAGAAAAAGACCAAACTAATCCCTCAAAAAGAATTAGACTTGTACATTTGTTGGGGCTTGACAAAGAACACTTCTTCCAAAGAAAAATTAAGTAATGGACCTGTTCAAAGATATAGACTTAGATGATATTTTTAAAATAGGGGTGCCCAATTTTGGCTTGAAGGACCAAAATTTGGTCATCAAAAATAGTGACTCGTAGGGGTAGTATGCCTACTATACTAACCAGACAAGTAGCCTTATCCAACTCAGGGCCAATGGAGTCAATGGATTCATGAAGATGACTAACCATGATTATGCTAAAACAAAACATAAGGAAACACACCACACAATAATAGGAAGACCAAGAAAAAATAAAACAAGATAAAGACAAACTCACACATGTGCATCAATACTTAGGGAACGCAAAGAAAATAGGAAACTATATACAAAAGAAAAAAGAACTTCAGTAATAATTCTTTAGATATATCCCATTGATTAGGATATGTAGCTCCTCTCCATCCAACTTTGAGAGTTGGAAAACATTGTGTTGTTTACACTGTATGATCACATATGGGCCACTCCAGAAAGCATCAAAATTTTATGGCTTTCCAATTTTGGCCCTATCTTCATCATATTTTAGGATAATTTCTCCTTCTCTTAAAATAATTGGCATGGACATTTTGTTAAAATAATTCTTTGTTTGCTCTTGGTGAGTTATCATGGTTTTCATAACTTGATCTATTATCTCCTCAAGCTCCATCAACTCACAAAACCTGACTTCTATGCTCTCATTCTCCATCAATTGAAGCTGATAAGTGAGGTCTAAAGCTAGTAACTCAAGTTATATAAGAATCCTAGCCTCCCTTCCATACACAAGTGTGTATGGTGAGTTTTGAATTGCTCTCTTTGGGGTGATCCTATCAGCCCAAAGGGATGTCTTCATCTTGGTATGCAAAGTCTTTTGATTCTCTTCCATAGTCCTCTTTATGATCTTGATTAAGTTCTTATTTTTGCACTCAACTAGTCCATTCCCTTCAGGATAGTATTTGGAGGAGGTGCTAAGATAAATGACATGCTTCAAAGCCCATTCACTTATCCTTGATCCTAAGAAGGCTAATGCATTATCTAAAATGATTGTTGAGGGAGATTCAAACTTGGTTAGTATACCTTCATATAAGTCTAAGACTAAGTTTTCATTTACCTTCTTAAGAGATAAAACCTCCACCCATCTTGTAAAATAATTAGTGGCTGTCAACACCCACCTATGACCATCACTAGAAGGAGGATTGAATATACCTATGAAATCCAAACCCCATTACATGAAGGGTTGCTCAACCTGGATTAGATGAAGAGGAAAGGTATCTAGGTTTTTTTTCCATCAAAAAGAGAACACTTTTGGCATTTCCTTACCCAAGTGTGAGTGTCCTTAAAGAATATAGGCCAAAAGTAACCAACTCTCATAATCTTAGTAGCTATGGTTCTTGGAGCAAAGTGACCACTAGCTGCTCCATCATGAAACTCATGTAACACTTTGTCAATCTAATTAAAATCAATACATCTCAAAAACATGCCTAAAAATTCATTTCTAAATAACACTCCATCAACAAGTACATAAGTAATGGATTTTAGCCTAGAGTACCTTCTCTTGGCCCTATTAAGACCTTATGGACACTCACCGGTTTGAAAGAAATGAGTCATGTCTTGTGTTTAACACCCCATGGTTGAAGGTACAACTAGTGGATGGTTATCATGGAGTACCAAAATAACCTCCCTTTTCTATTTAAATTTTTAATCAAGATGATCACATAGTCCTATTCCCTTCACTATCTTGGTTTTTTTGATCTCCACTTCATACTCCATTACTTTGGTGACCCAACCTACCCTTTTCTCAATGGTGCAAATCCAAGCATCAAAAATTTCCAAAAAATTTCTCCCTATTATGAATTTTGATTCAAAATTACTTTGGTATGGAAAATCATACTCAAAATATGCAACAAAATAAATATTTTAAAAATTTATCCTAGTGTTGTGAATTGTACCATGTAATGACATTAGTACAAGAAACCTGGCTTAAAATATGTAACACCATAAATAATTATAAAATTTGTCTTAGTATTATTAATTACATCTTATATAGAATACATTAATCAAAATATGTAACACCCCAAATAATTATAAAATTTATTATAGTGTTGTGAATTGTGTTGTGCAATGACATTGGTACGGGAAACTAGAATCAAAATATGCAACACCCAAAATATTTTCAAAAATTTTGTTAATTTTATGAATTATATCATGTAATGACATTATTACTATAAACCTAAATCAAAATGTGCAACACCCCAAATATTTTTGAAATTTGTCGTAGTATTGTGAATTGTGCCATTTAAAGACATTGATAGGAGAAACCTACCTAAAAAAATTAACACCATAAATATTTTATAAATATTTCACCTTTTTATGAATTTCAATGAACAATGAAATTAAGAAGAGGAATACAACACAAAATTTGTAACACCCCAAATATTTCCAAAATTTATTCTAGTGTTACAAACTACACCATACAATGACATTGGTATGCGAAACCTGACTAAAATTATACATCACCAAAAATATTTTATAAATGTGTCCTAATGTTGTGAATTACTATGCACAATGACATTTTTAAAGGAAACCTAACTCAAAATATGAAACAACCCAAATATTTTTGAAAATTGTCTCATTGTTGGAAATTTCATTAGATAATGACATTGGCAGAAGAAACTTGGCTCAAAACAAGCAACACCAAAAATATTTATAAAATTTGACCTATGGGTGTGAATTGTACTAATCAATGACATTTTTATGGGAAACCTAACTCAAAATATGAAACACCCCAAATATTTATGAAATTTGTCTTAGTATTACAAATTATACAATGCAATGACAATAGGATAGGAATTCCAACTCTAAATATGAAACATCCCAAATATTTATAAAATTTGCCCCATTATTTTTAATTATGAAATGTAGTGACATTAGGACAAGAAACTTGACTCAAAATATGGAACAACCAAAATATTTATAAAATGTGTCCTAGTGTTGTGAATTACAACATGCAAACATTGGTACAAGAAACCTAACTCAAAATATGTAAAATCCCAAGTAATTCTAAATTATGACCAAATGTTGTCAAGTAAAATGTGAAATGAGATTGGAATAAAAACACTACTCATAATATGAAACAACCTATATATTTCCAAAATTTGTCATAATGTTATAAATTGCACCATGTATGGACATTGGTATGAGAAATCCAACTCAATATATGCAACAATCCAAATATTTCCAAAACTTTTCCTAGTGTTATGAATTGTGATACACAACAAGTCACAACATCATTTTGGGAAATGTGACTTAAAATATGTAAAATAAAATATATTTGTAAAATTATCTAAGTGTTATTAATTTTTAAATTTTGATGACTTTATAAGGGAAACCTAACTCAAAATATGCAACAAACTAAATATTTCAAAAATCTATCCTAGTGTTATGAATTCCACTATGAAACAACATTCATATGGGTAACCCAACTCAAAATATGCAACACCCCAAATATTATTAAAAAAATCCTAGTGTTGTAAATTACATCATGCAATGACATTGGTATGGGAAACCCAACTCAAAATATGTAGTGTTGTAAACATTTTTAAAATTTGGCTTAGGTTTGTGAATTTTTATATGCAAAGACATTGGTACAAGAAACTTGACTCAAAATATGAGGCACCAAAAATATTTACAAAATTTTTCCTAGTGTTGTGAGTTATACCACATAATGTCATTGGTATGGGAAACTTGACTCAAAATATGCAATAGCCCAAATATTTTTGATGTTTATCCTAGTGTTGTGAATTATGACGTGTAGTGATATTGGTATAGGAAATTTAACTTAAAATATGAAACACCTCAATTATTTCCAAAATTTATCCCAATTTTTAAATTACATCATGCATAAACCTTGGTATAAGAAACTTGAATAAAAAAAAGAAACACCCCAAATTTTTTTGAATTTTGTCCTAATGTTGAATTTTTTTTATATGTAACAACATTGAAATATGAAACTTGAATCAAAATATATAACACCCAAAATATTTCCAAAATCTATGTAAGTATTGTGAATTAAACCACATGATGACATTGGTATGGGAGACCCAACTAAAAATATGTAACACCCCAAGATTTTTGAAATATGTCCCATTGTTACAAATTGCATCAAAAAATTACATTGGTATAGGAAACCCAACTAAAAATATGTAACACCCAAAATATTTCAAAAATTTATCCTAGAGTTGCAAATTGCTACACATAATGACATAGTATGGGAAATGCAACTCAAAATATTCAACACCGCAAATATTTTTTATATTCTTCCCAATGTTGAAAATTGCATCATGTAATGACATTGGTAGGGGAAACCCAAATACAAATATGAAACACTCCAAATATTTCCAAAAGTTGTCTTAATTTTATAAATTTCACTACATAATGATATTGTTACTTGAAACTTGATACAAAACATGTAACACCCCAAATAATTATGATTTTTTTATAGGTTATGAATTACACCATGTAATGACATGGGTAGAAGGAACTTAAATCAAAATTTATTCTAGTGTTATGGATTATGTTGCATAGTGACGTTGGTATATGAAACTTAGCACAAAATATGCAACACTCTAAACATTTTTTATAAATTTTCCCTAGTGTTATGAATAGCTATTCACACTAATATTGGTATGATAAATTAGCTCAAAATATGAAACACCCAAAATATTTATGTTTTTTTATCAATGTTGTAAATTATGTTATGCAATGACATTGGTAGGGGAAACCCAACTCAAATAATGTAACACCCCAAATATTTCTAAATTTGTCCCAATGCTACAAATTACATCATGCAACAACATTGATATGAGAAACCTAACTCAAACTATGAAACACACCAAATATTAAAAAAAAATCCCAATGTTGTGATTGGTACAAGATAACTAACTCAAAATATGCAAAATCGTAAATATTTTTAAAAAAATTATCTAGTGTCATGAATTGACATATATAATGACACTAGTAGGGAAAACATGACTAAAAACATGCATCCCAACAAATATTTCAAAAATTTCTCACAATATTAGGAATTGTACTCTATAATGACATTGGTATGGGGTACCCAAATTGAAATATACAACACCACAAATATTTATAAAATTTGATTGAGTGTTTTTAAATGTAGTACATAATAATTTTGGTATGGGAAGCTTGACTAACAATATGCAACACCCTATATATTTAAAAAAAATTGTCCTAGTGTTGCGAATTATGGTGTGCAATGATAATCATACATGAAACCCAACTAAAAATATGCAACACCATAAATTTTTATAAAATGTGTTAAATTGTTTCTAATTATGATGTGTAATGACATTGGTATGAGAATCCTAACTCAAACTATGCAACACCAAAAATAATTTATAATTTTTTCCTAGTGTTTAAAATTTCAATGTGAAACAACATTGGAGTCATAAACTATACTTAAAACATGAAACACCAAAAATATTTTCAAAATTTTGCCCAGTGTTACAAATTTTATCATGTAATGACATTGGTATAGGAAATACAACTCAAAATATGCAACACCCCAAAAATTTCTAAAAATTTTCCCAGTGTTGTGAATTACAAAGAATGACATTGGCACAAGAAACTTGATAGAAAATATGTAACGCCACAAATATTTTTAAAATATTTCCTAGTGTTTCAAATTATGCCACTTAATGACATTTGTCATGGAAACACATTGAATATTTATAAAATTTATCCTAGTGTTGTGAATTATGATGTGTAATGATAGAGGTATGATAAACCTTACTCAAAATAAATAACACCCAAAATATTTATAAATTTTTTCTTAGTGTTATGAATTACATTATGTAATGACATTGGTATAAGAAACCTGACTCAAAATATTCAACACTTTCAAAAACATGTCACAATGTTGATAATTTCATTACAAAATAACATGGGTATGAGAAACCTGACACAAAATATGCAACACCCCAAATATTTTCATAATTTATCCCAATGTTGCAATTTTCACCACATAAAACATTGAGAAAGTAAACTTGACTCAAAATATGCAACACCTCTAATATTTTGAATTTTTTTCCTAGTGTTGCAAATTGTATCACACAATGACATTAGTACAGGAAACCCGAGTCAAAATATGAAACACTCCAAATATTTTAAAAACAATTCTTTATTTTATGAATTGTAACACACAATGACATTGGTATGGGGTACTCAACTCAAAAAATGCAAAACCAAAAATATTTATTAAAATTGTGCTAGTGTTTAAAATCACATTATTTAATGACATTCATATGTGAAATACATCTCAAAATATGAAACACCCCAAATATTTGACTCAAAAATACTTGGTGTTGCATATTTTAGTTTGGGTTCTTATACCAATGTCATTTCAAAGTACAATTCACAATATTAAGATAAATTTTGGAAATATTTGGGGTGTTTCATATTTCTCGTTAGGTTTCCTAAACTAATGTCATTTCATAACAGAATTTAAACTAATGGGACAAATTTATAAAATATTTTAGGTGTTGCATATTTTGAGTTGCGTTTCCCATACCAATATCATTTCACAATGCAATTTACAACACTTTGAAAATTTTTGGAAATATTTGTGGTGTTGTGTATTTTGAGACAATTTTTTCATAACAATGTCATTGTGTAGTATAATTCACAACACTAAGGCAAATATTATAAATATTTTTGTGTTTCATATTACAAGTCAGGTTTCCCATACCAATGTCCTCACATGAAACAATTCACATTAATGGGAGAAATTTTTTCAAATATTTGCATGTTACATATTTTGAGTTGGGTTCCATGTACCAATGTCGTTGAGTAGCACAATTCACTCCAATGGAACAAATTTTGGAAATATATAGGTGTTACATATTTTGAGTTGGGTTTCTCTTACCAATGCCATTACATGACCCAATTCATACCAATGGAATTTTTTCTAAAAATATTCAGGATCTTATATATTTTGAGTTAGGTTTCCCATACCATTCTTGTTACATAGTTTAATCTATAACTATGTTAAAATTTTTGAATATTTGATGCGTTACATATTTTTAGTCTGGTTTATCATACTAATACTGTTGCATGATGTAGTTTACAAAACTAAGATAAATTTTAAAAATATTTGAGGTGTTGCATATTTTGTGTCAAATTTCATGTACCAATGTCATTATTTGGCACAATTCACAACACTAAGAAAAAAATTTGAAATATTTTAGGTGTTGCATATTTTGAGTTGGGTTTCCCATATGAATGTCATTACATCATGTAATTCATAAATCTAGGATTTTTTTTGGAATTTTTTGATGTGTTGGATTTTTAGAGTAGGGTTTCCCATATCATTTTATTTAAAACATGCAATTTGTAATAGTAGGAAATTTTTTAGAAATACTTGTGTTATTGCATATTTTGATTCAGGTTTCCTATACCAATGTCTTTGTGAGGCAAAATTCATAAAACTAGGAAAAAAATTAGACATATTTTGGGTGTTGTATACATTGAGTCAGGTTTCCTATACCAATTCCATTGTGTTTTACAATTTGGAACACTAAGACAAATTTAAAAATTATTTGTAGTGTTACATATTTTGATTCAAGTTTCCCATACTCATATCATTGATCATAATAATTCATAACACTATGAAATAATTTAGACATATTTGGGGTGTTGAATATTTTGAGTCAGATTTCCCATACCAACATCATTATAGATTACAATTTGTAATGTTGGGACAATTTTTTGAACTATTGGTCTATTGTGTAATTTGAGTCAGGTTTCCCATACTTATGTCATTGTAAGATGTAATTATAAACACTAAGAAAAATTTCAAAAATATTTTGGTTGTTACATATTTTTTTTAGGTTTCCCATGTCAATGTTTTTATGTGTCTAATTTGTAACACTAGGATAACTTTCAAAAATATTTTTGGTGTTATATATTTTGAGTTGGGTTTCATTTACTAATGTTGTTTCACATCTCAATTCGTAACACTTGGACAAATGTCTTAAATATTTGGTATGTTACATATTTTTAGTCGCGTTTCTCATACCAATGTCATTACATGAATAAATTCATAATAATGGATAAAAAATTTGAAATATTTGGGGTGTTGAATATTTTGAGTTGGGTTTCCTATACCAATGTCATTATGTGTCACAATTTAGAACACTGATATAAAATTAATAAATAATTGGGGTGTTGGATATTTTGAGTCAAGTTTCTCATACCAATGCCATTATGCATCACATTTTGTAACACTAGGTTAGATTTCATAAATATTGTGTGTTGCAAACTTTGAGTAGGATTTATTGTACTAATGTCATTGTGCAATGAAATTTGCAACATTAGGACCAATTTTTAAATAATTTATGTGTTACATATTTTGAGTCAGGTTTCCCACACCAATGTCATTATGTGAAACAAATAACAACACTATGACAAATTTTATAAATATTTTAGGTGTTGCATATTTTGATTTGAGCTTCTTGTATGAGTATCATCACTCAAATAGATTTGTAACATTTGAAAAAATTTCAAAATTAATTTGAATGTTTCATATTTTGAGTTAGGTTTCCCATACCAATGTTGTTGTACTACTTAATTTGTAAAATTAGGTCAAATTTGAGAAATATTTGAGGTGTTTCATATTTTTAGTCATGTTTACCCTACCAATGTCATTGTGTGGCATAATTCATAACACTAGGATAAGTTTCAAATATATTTTGGGTGTTTCTTTTTATGATTCAAGTTTCACATACACATTCAACATAATTTGTAAAATTTGGATAAATTAAAGAAATATTTGGGGTGTTACATATTTAGATTCATGTTTCACATACTAGTGTCAATACATAGATTAATGTGCAACACTAGTAAAAAAATTATAAATATTTCAAGTGTTGGATATTTAATCTTGAGTTTCCTATCAATGCCATTATGTAACATAATTTGAAACATTAGGACAAATTTAAGAAATATTTGGGGTGTTGCATATTTTGAGTTAGGTTTCCCATACCAATGTCATTGCATAGTGAAAATCACATCAATTGGACAAATTTTATAAATTTTAGGTTTTTTGCATATTTTGAATCATTTTTCTATAACAATGTTGTTGTATAACTCAATTTTCACCAATAGGACTAATTATGAAATATTTGGGGTGTTTCATATTTGGAATCAATTTTCCCATACAAATGTCATTACTTGTAATTTGTAAGACTAGAAAACTTTTACAAATTTTTTGATGTGTCACATATTTCGAGTTAGGTTTCCCATACCAATGTCACTATGCATCACAATTCATAACACTAGGATAAATTTCAAAAATATTTGGAGTGTTTCATATTTTGAATCGGGTTTCCCATACTAATTTCATTTTGTAACAAAATTCATAACATTGGTTAAAATTTCAAAAGTATTTGGGGTGTTTCATATTTTGAGTCGAGTTTCCCACACCAACATTTTTATATAATGCAATTCCCAACATTGATGGAAATATTTTTAGTGTTGCATATTTTGAGTTGGTTTTCTCATAACAATGTTTTTGTATAGTGGAATTTAAAACATTGGAAAAAATTTAAGAAATATTTGGGGTGTTGAATATTCTTAGTTAACTTCACAATACAAATGTTATTACACAATTTTAATTTGCACCAATATGACAAATTTTAGAAAATTTTGGGGTGTTGCATATTTTGAGTGATGTTTTCCATACCAATGTTGTTGTGCAATAATATTCACACCAATGGGACATATTTATGAAATATTTAGAGTGTTGCATATTTTGAGTAATGTTTCCTTTACCAATGTCATTACTTTTTGTATTTTGCAACACTAGAAAAATTTTAGAGAAAAATGAGATGTTGCATATTTTGAGTCAAGTTTCCCATACCATTGTCACTATGCATCACAATTCACAACACTAAGATATATTTCATAAATAATTAGGGTGTTACATATTTTGAGTCAGGTTTACCATACTAATGTCAATTTACACTACAATTTGTAATAGTGGGACACATCTCTAAAATATTTGGGGTATTGCATATTTTGAGTCAATGTTGCTATGTAGTGTAATTTACAACATGGGGAAATTTTTGTAAAATATTTGGGGTGTTTTATATTTTGAGTCAATTTTCTTGTACCCATATTGCAAAATTTGTAACACTAAGACAAATTTCATAAATTTTTGGGGTGTT